>CABEEJ010003064.1:0-20941 GCA_901482245.1 Timema douglasi | reverse complement strand
CCCCCCCCCCCCGAGCGAGATATGAATCCAAGACAAGAAAATGGTAACATAGCTGTAATAGCTATTCTCTAACAAGGAGAACTTCTCCTTTAAATTTAAACAAAAACCAATTAATGACAAAAAATTATAGACTTTTTTTAATTCAAAATCAGTGGAAATTTCAAGTATCTGCTCTTTTTCACTCACACTTAGTGTAGATGATTCCAAAACTGCTGTCTCTTACAGGGGATTATGAATCCTAATGTCATTATTGGAAATTGCTGTGAAATATTCTTTGAAGGTTTTTCCAAGTCCCTTCAAGTGTTCTATAAAGATGTTCTTAACATTTTCGTCCAAATAAAGCTGATTCTTTACCATCAAGTTGTGAAGGGTATCAAAGAACTCCGTTTTATTGCTATTTAAACATGTTTCCCTTTTTTTTTATTATGAACCATTCGATACGGTCTTGCACAGTAAAAACGTTAATATTCGTTCGTGTTTAAGTTCAAAAATCCTGTAAGAGTTCTACCTCAAGATTTAATGTGAGACAATAAACCGTTGTTAATGCTTCCAATTTCCTCATAAAGTGCTGAAATAATCGCGAGCCACAGTTTGGGAACCACTGGGCTAGAGGATTTAATTACGTCAAGTCTGAAGCTCCCTTTATATATGAATGTGTCAATTTCAGAAGTTTTGGTTAGGTTATATTAGGTTAAGGTTAATTTAGAATATGTCAGGTTAAGTTTAGGTTAGGCTAGGTCTGAACATGTTTAAGATCAATTTGATATTAATAAATGATGATCCTATATTGTATATAAATGAGCAAGTGTGGACACTTGCCATCACATGCAATGCAAATAGTGGCACTGTGGTTGACTCGAGAATTTGAGCGCTGCAATCGTATTCCTTCAGTGCCGGTAAAGCGTATGGAATTCAGAATGAAAGTGTTGTATTTCTTTGTTTGTTAGACATTCAAGTTTGATTCAAACCGATAGGGCCGTGCAGGGATTGTGCTGGGATTGTGCTGTTAACGCTACTGTTTTGCTCATCGGCAATGTAGACAAAGATCAAACAGAGGAATATGTGGGCTTTATCTTATTTCCCTTGATAAAAAAGAGGAGAAAACGAAGAAAATACTGGGTTTATAATTTGTTTAAAGCAAGAGAAGGAGAATTCCTCAATATAATTTGGTGACTTGGAGATGACCATTAAAAGTTTCACAAATATTTTAGAATTAGTGTCCTAAAGTTTGAAAACTTACAGAAACCCCTTGCATTCAGTTTTTCAGCTATTTCCTTTCAAATATTTTCTTTTGTGAGATTATTATCATAATCTTTAGGCTAAAAATTATATAAGCATTCGTACTCTTGAACCAGCATTATTAAGTTTTCTTCACCAGTAGTTTTGGCTTATTGCACACAGCTGTGTTGAAAATGTTGGAATGTTCCGCAGCCACTGTCAGATTGTAGATTAGAACCTTCGTGAAGGTTCGCCGCTTTCCAGAAGAAGCCGAAGTAGGCGAAACGACATTAAGACGCCATTGAGGCGACATCGGCCACATTCACACCGATAGGACTATGTTGGGTCTGTGTTCGTACCGTGTTGGAGCGTGACCTTGGGAAATCACTTTTGAAACAATCCAAGACGACACAGTCCCATCACGGCCTGAGCACAGTGAATCAAACTTAAATCGTCACGTTTTGGAGTTTGAAACCTTTGTTTTTAAATTCAAGGTTGTTCTTTTTATTATTAGTTTAGTAATTAAATATCCAGTCTATGTAGTTAAATTATATTTATATTATTCTAGATATAGTACGTGGTATATGTTTCAATCGTGACGACGTGTTTCATACCGGTATGCAAATCAGGCTATGACAAATCTTCAAGCGGTAAAACACATTATTTTCAAGCTCCCCAAGACCGGAGCGAGTTTACAAAGTGGGAGCGGGCAGTTCCAAAAAGAAACAGACTTACATTTTTCTTAAGATTTTTTTAATCATTTGAGAAAAGGTGAAACTTCCTCAATTAAATTGGCGTTTGAAACCCAGTTCTATTTCACATATTTTTCCTAGCCTGCCAAAATATTTTAGTAAAAATACAAAACAAAGGATCCCACCTAAAAAACGAACATCTGAGGTTCCGCGTGATCTTACATATAATTTTTTTTAAATTACAATTTGTAATTATTATAACGTTTAAAAAATGAGGGGGTGAGTTCCAAAACTCATCTTATCCATAAATTGAAAAAAATAAGTTGCCACTTGAATCTTGTTCTCTTGGTGGTACTGCATCCGATTCCGATATTATTTTGCTCCTTAACCTACTACATCCATTTATTTTTACATGTTGAAAACATGTGTTGTTTCCAGAACTTGCCTTATCCTCATATAGTTTGGTTACAAAACTCACATCATCCTCAATATCAATTTGCTATTTTTCTTTTCAAAGCTTACCTAATCCAATAGTACTGCATAACATGTTAGATAATGTTTTTCAAAACTGATTTCATCCCACAATTATGCTTTATTTTAGAATGGCATGTTGTAGTCGAATAAAATACATTTGAGCTTGTGGAAATAACATTTTAAAATGTTGGCAACATTGTTAAATGGTAAATAGAACAAGTGAACCAAAATTATCAGCTGTGCCTGATGCCAATATTATTCACTTTCGTTGTTTATCGTTTTCACTATATAATTTGCATCCATACCATTATTATTAATAGTTTGAATAAGTAATATGCAATGGATGGTGAAAATACAGTTCTAATAGCTGAAGGAAGAGGGAGAAGAAAGAAACGTGACAAAACTTCCTGGCGTAAAGAGAAGCTGAAAGCGGAAAGGTAAGCAGAAATAACCTTGATATTATTCATTATTTATATTTGCTGGACCTTCAGCACTTAGAACTTTGTGTGTGTGTTGCAGATGTAAACCAAAATCACTACCTCGTAGACCTGACTGCACACACCGAAAGAAGACTTTTCAGTGCTGTGACCTGCCTATGCAAGATATCCGTCGTTTTCATGAAGCGTTTTACTCAAATAAAGACAAAGTGTCACAGGACAATTTCATACTGCAGTACACAGTACAGCACAATCCAAAACGTAGACGTCCAAGTGAAAAAGAAGGACCTGAAAAAGGTGTAACAATCTCGTATTATATAAGGTCTAAAAAGCGTGGCCTTATGCAGGTATGTGGTGAAGCTTTTTTGTCAATACTTGGGATTTCTAAATTCAGAGTTCAAAATATTTGTAAACAACATCTAAAGACAGGAAGATCTCCTTCAGAAAAGCGTGGTGGGGACACGAGATCAAGAAAGTACAGTGACAAAAAAACTCTTGTTCAAAATTACATACAAAATATTAAATGTGTTGAGTCTCACTACACCCGTGAACAGAGTGTTAGACAATACCTTCCTAGTGATGGCAGTGTACGAAAATTGTGGGAAGCCTACAATAATGGAGCTGATGTCCATAATAAGGTCAAGTATCATTACTTCTGGGATATTTTTATGAACGATTTCAATATCAGTTTCAAGTCTCCAGCCACGGATGCATGCTCCGAGTGCATTAGGTTGAAATCAGTAATTACTGCCACAACCAATCAGCAGAAAGCTGAAGCAATGGCCAAATATACGGTGCATAAATTAAAAGCTAAATCATTTCACGATATGTTGAAAACCACAAGCAATGATGGGGTATTTAAATTCTCATTTGACTGTCAGAAGAATTTGGTTTTACCAAAAGTTCCCGATCAAGCTGCCTACTATTCCAGGCAGCTCTATCAATATAACATGACTCTTTGTGAAGGGCACTCCAAGAATAAACAAAGTACGGACACTGTACATATTTTTACTTGGTCTGAAGGGCAGCGCTTGAAAGGATCAAATGAGATAGCATCTATTGTTTATTATTATCTTTGTCATGCAGATCTGACTAATATTGAGCAAATACACATTTTTGCAGATGGCTGTCCAGGCCAAAACAAGAATATAACCATGATAGGCATGCTTGCCAAATGGCTTGTTCTAGATTCTGCCGACAATGTGAAGTCTGTTAACATTATATTTCCAGTTGTTGGTCATTCCTACCTTCCTTCTGACCGTGTTTTCGGCCGAATCGAAAAAGAAATAAGGAAGAAAGACACCATCATCCAACCACAAGAATATAAAGATATTTTTTGTAAATATGGAACCGTAAAAAATGTAGGCTCAGATGTGCCTATCCATGATTGGAAATCCTCTGTAGCTGATGTCATTAAAGCCCCTGGTCAGTTACACTTTAAGTTTTCTCCAACAAAGAGGATCACACTAAAGAAAACCAAGAACAAGAACATTGTCATGAAAGGAGAAATCAACTACCGAGTGGATACAGGAACTTTTAAACCATTTTTGAAGAAAGGTAAAAGTATACATTCAATCAATCCTGAGCCGCTACCATCCCAAGTTCCAGTGAAAGCAGAAAAAATTGAAGATGTCAAGAAATTGTTAAACAAACATTTTGGAGAAGGATGGGATGAACAGGATGGAATGGACTACTACAGGCAGGTGCTTCTGTATTCTACAGAAAGTGAGGTAGAAGATTTTTATGAAGCAGAAATACCACTACCTGAAGACTGTGAGGATCTCAGAATTTGAAATATCTCAAGTAATTTAGTGAAAATTTAAAAACATTGTGTGTTACATTAACTGTATTTAACTTTTTTAATAGACATTGAGTAATATTTTATACTGCGTAATACTTTCATGTTATTCATTTTGTTTTGAAGCTTCTATTGCATTTTACTCTATGTATGCTCTTTGCACCAAAACTGACCTTATCCTATTTGTTTGTTTCCATAACTGCTTTTGTACATTGATTTGTAGCAAAACTCTTCTTATATAAATATTTTAATTAAATATCTTTTGTACCAATTGATGAATACATTTTTCTTTCTAGATTTATAATCCTAATTGTATTCACATAATATATAATTAAAAGTTGGACTTCTTAACATCAACGTAGAGTCAGAAAAAGTTTTTCGCATTTTACTCAAAATCACATCATGTGGATGAGACAAGTTTTGGAACTCACCCCCTTATATGAATATTAAATTACTGCAAAAAAGGACTTCTTATAGCATTAAACTTATGCTTGAACGCAGCTGTTATAGTAATACAATAAAAATATGTTTGTTCAATAGATAAGGAAATAGCAATTTAATTAATTAATTAAAATACCATAATAATTATAAAATAGTAATACATATATAAGATATTACTAGAATCCACAACTGTCAATTTTCAGAGTAGCATGTTATTATTATTATTATTAACATAAATTACAAATAGAATCTAGGCATAAAATTGTTTATATTTACGATAGATTAAAGAAATACTTCTTTTAGCTATGGCTTTAATAATAAAACAGTGTCTGTTTAAAATAATATATTTATTATTTTGAATGTTTAAAATACATTTAGACTAGGTAGTGATAACAAAGTCATTTAGTGTATCCTATCTACTTAACTGCGTTACGGTATTATACATTATTGTATTGTTCAGTTGCCGGCCGGCAAAATCGTTGCGAGCGCTTCAAGCGGCTGACCCACGTGTCTCCACAAATTCTCTTTCTATTGGCATTGTGCAAAGCACAGGCTATATTTGAATTCACGACACGAGCGCGCAAGACGAGCACATTTTTAAGTTCTTTTAGGGTAAATCCAAGCGGCATCATATTTACCGCGATCAAATACGCGAAATTCCTAAAACATAATTCACCGTTTTTCGTAATCTACTTGGACAATCACAGTGTTTTTTCAGAACTTGTTATAAAAACATTAAAATACATTAGAATATTATTAAAATTCCCAGATTGCAATTTGGTTGCTTTGAAAAAATTGTTTTCTAATGAAAGAATTATAATGAGATTTTTAATGCAGGCATATTTTCACTCTTGTAAAAGTTTTTTCCTAAAGTTGGGTAGTATAGTTATATGAAATGATCATCATGAACTGAATTTTATTTTGATATAAGACTGCATTTGCTAACAAGAAAATAAGGTTATCAAACCAGTTCAAACCAGTTTAAAACAGTTTGAAGTAGTAGCAAATGATGATGCTAAAGTGACAAATGGTATGGCAGGGAGACCAAAATAAAAAGGGAAAAAATAGCATGGACTTATAAGAAAATACAATTATAAAACCAGTTCAAACAATTTAAAATATTGGGTTAATTACTTTAAAAATGAAGTCACTATTAAAAAAAGTGATACTAGCCCGAAAATTGGTGTGGCAGGGAAACAAAGAGAAAACAAAATGATTAACTTTCAGACGTCCTAGCATGTCTAAATAGAATCAGCCATGGTCGCTTATAATGGGTAATGATCGGCCACAATCGTCAATAGGTGCAAAGAGGTTTGGATATTATCGGTCTCAAACTAGTTCAAACCTGTTAAAATAGGGGGTTGTTTACGTCAACGATAAAATTTGTAACCAAAAATTGATACCCCCACAAAAACTAGTTTGGTAGGAAGAAAGAAAGAAGAAAAGGGGAATAAAATGCATACCCTACAAGGAAATGCGGAGGTTAACTACTGCTATGGGGTCAGGATGTTGGGTTACCATCTTATAGTTCCCACCTTACTGTATGGTAAATGAGAATATTTAGAAATTTCAAGGTGTCCGTACATATTCAAACATGTCGATTAATCAATAACCTATCAATCGCAAGTCCATAAATAAATAAATCTTGTCAAGACCTGCCGATACCTGTCCAGACCCCTCGAAAGACGTCCAAATCTGTCCATGGTGGCCATCATACTCACAAAGTGCACCGGAAGTAATTTACGTTCACTACTACAGTGTATTGAAAACTTATTACAATGTTAGTTTCCATTCTGGTGAAAAGGGGCTGAAAGAGCATGTTACACCAATCTGTGTTTACAATTGTTTTACCATTGTAAAGTACTATGAAGTTAAGTTACCTGCTGTAACGCCAATTTGCGTGGCGCCCCTGGTAACGGGGTCTTGCAACTTCTCTGGTGCACCTCAAGACGGTCCGGTGCAAAAGTCCTTCCACAATTCTCACAAGGGACAAGGCTAGCCTACCACAGACACACACACACACACAAATGAGGCACTAAATAACGATGGAGCTTGAAGATTTTTTCCGACTTTGTTATAATAATATAAAGATTTTTTTTTGTAAATGGGACATGGGATTCTTGGAGCCATGTCATAAACTACAATTAAACAGTATCCTACTTGAATCCAAAAACAGGAAGAAAAGGCTTCAAAATTATTTTTGTATGTATTAGTATATATCATTTTGCCAGAAGTATCTATTTAAAACTGTCATTAAATTAAGTACTCGTAACTAATAAATAATTTACGTATTTAAGAAAATGGATCAGAATTTGTCTGGAGATAATTTGGGAACACCACAATACAAACCCAATGTGGAAAGATACCCTGGTGCAATCTGCTGTAATTCGAACCTTATCCAACCTCCAGAGTCCCAGATGAGCATGTCATTCAAATATTGATGATAGTAATATAGCTATGTTAGGGTTTGACTTCGGAAATTTTAAAGGACAAACGTAGAATATGTGCGATTGGAATTTTTAAAAAATATAGAAAGTAAACCAAAACTTGCACTTTCATTAGTGTTAAATCTATAAATTAGATAGAAATCAACATAATCTATTAGCTATACCATTATGTTTATAAAAATAAGTTAAGTAAGGTATTTTAAGTACACAAAAACTTGATTTTATATGTGCAAGTTTTGTTGTTTGTGTATGTTTTGTTAGTTTAAATTTAAAACTTAAACTTGATGTTAAATTTTTCATTCACCTTTCTCAACAATAATTTGTTAATGATATCTGGATTTCTTAAGCTACTGTAACAATTTTTTTAAAAATTTTGACACAAACCATGGAGAGTATTCAATCAATAGCTGCTGTAGATAGTTCCCAAATAAATCTCAACACATGTCTGCTAAATTGACCCAAGTTTATCATCAAATCAATAAAGCAACAAAAATTAATCGATGTTATGTATCAATAAATTATTTTACTTTGATTTTATCCTCAAAATTAAGATGACTAGTCATTTTACAAAAACATGATTAATTTCAAAGAGTTTATTAAATTCTCAAAACTAAAAAATGTATTAGACAGAATCAAATTTATTGATATTATAGTATTTATCAAAACATTATGTTTCATAGTTAAGTTATTGGCTATCCTCTCTCAGCCCGAAGTGTGCCTATTTAGGGAGGGCGATAGGGAAATCGAACGAAACTAGTTTGTAGATGTTTATTCGCCTTCCAAAGTAGAGCCCAATGGATAATTTTCCAAATAATATAGCCTTTGTAGCGACCCAGCATGCATCAAGTACCTGAGATGATTCCCACGCGAACTGGTTCCATTGGTCTACACTGAGAGGGCGGGAGGGTCGTACGACCTCTGGTCGTCTCAGGTGGACAGGGAGCTCCTCATTATTTCGCCGCCATCTCTGAAACATACAAACAGGGTGGGAAATGATCGAAAGCATCAACAGCTTGCCCATTATAATATAATAAAAAATATTAAATATACAATAAGCTGAAGCTAGAAAATACTAAAATAGGTCGGTGCAAAGGTTCTGCTTACTATTTACAATAAAATCCCAAGAGATTTTGAAAGTCAAATTAGATTATTTAACATGACCATAACCTATCAAATATTTTAAGTTTTATTCGGGTTTTGGTGGTTACAAGCTATGTTGTACTATCCTAATATGTTATCTATCCAAATAAATACTGTAATCAGGGGAGAATTTGTGACTGGTGGGGTTAAATTGTGACAAAGACTCAATTTTCATTATTTTCAAATCATGTGCACTGACAATTTGCGAAAAAGCGCAAATACATAGAATAGCAGTTGTTCTGTACTATACTGCTACCTAGTGGCCATTTTCATAACCTTTATTAACTGGCATGTGACTGCCAGCCATCTTGAAGCTATAGCTTGTATTTACAGTTTTGTTGTGTGTTCTGGTTAATTTCTATTGTGTAGACCGACTGAAATTATAACTGCTAAAACAAGGTAATTTCTTTTGAAGCTTACTATGTTACTGTGCCAAGCTAATGGACATTAACTCTCACAATCATGTGACTTTTGGACCTTTCAAGAGATAGGCTATGTTTCATGAACTACCCTAATGATTGGTCTTCCCTTGACCTAAATGTGTATTTGAGTGTATTTTGTGGTCATCACCTATAAGCCTCAATTTGTTCAAATGCCGTAACTAACCACCCCGAGAAATTTTAATGTTGGGGCTTGACTCGCTTCATATTGCCTCTCTTTCTTTGCTCTCATTGCGCATGCGCTTACCCCCTTGATGACCACTCTGACCTGGGCTGTAGATGTAAGACCTGATTTATTGACACCTGTTCTCCCCTTCCTTTTTCATTCTCAAACTGTAAGTTGATTTAATATATCACTCGGGCAGAAAAAGACACACAACTTCTAATCATTTACGACTGATCGGGTCTCTGACTGTACCTTCTCTACTTCAGCAGTCAATCTGGGAAGACCCTTACCGGAATGGACTCCAATGCAGTCAAAGCAGGGGCTATCCGGAGGTAGTTCCCCGCCACACCTAGACCATCAACACCTTCATAAGGAGACCTGGTGGTCTAGGGGTAAGGTGTCAGACTTCTATGCTGGCGGCCGGGGTTCAATCCTCGGTCCCGGCATAAATTTATCTGATTACCAAACCCTTCCTTCACCTCTGACAAGACATCTTGTGAATGTGGGGAATGCCAGGTCTCCACCGTGGTTCGGATTCCACGTTAAACTGTAGGTCCTCCATTTCATCTCACAATCACCCTACCATCACACATTAGCGTAAGTGCGTATAACCCGAACGGGTAGTAAGACGCGGTGCTAATAATAATAATAATAATAATAAAACACCTTCATAGTCTACCGCTAGTGCACTAGAAGTGCGCCGCCTGCCCTACCACTGGGTCCATAATCACGCTGCGCTCCCGCAGATGATTTCTACGTTCAAGTTGGCTCATTCACAGACTCTTTGGTGGCCAGACTGGCTAATTTCTGTCTGCGTACGATTTGTACTGTTACTCGCCGAGAAGTGTATCTATTACTATGTAATCACAATTGTATAGTGACGAGTAATGTGAAGGTTGGGAGTCATGAATCACTTGTTTCTTTCTAAGTCAGTCCCCTGGATAATTGATGTAATAAGTATCGAGATATTTAGGCCGATATTATAAAAGTTTCCACAAGAGTCCACTGGGGCATGATAGTTCAATGAGCAGATATAGTCTCTTTCTAACATGTACTTGTGTTGTTTATCGTGATAAGCGGCTTATCCGCACGAGTTGAGTTATGTTAGTATTATGTTTATATAAAGCCATCAATATGGCTATTTAGCTGATTAACGTTAGATTGGTTGTTTTGCAATGTTGTCTGTGTTGATAGGAGGGGAATGTCACGAGTCACTAGTGGGGAGTGTTATATATGTTTTGCGACCTAGTTAGGTCTCTTGGCCGTGGCTATGTTGTCTCGTATTGTATTATCTTGGGGTCCTGTATTTTATTACTTATTGTTGGCTCTGCCCTTGGGCGGCCTTTATGTTGCTCTTGCATGTTTATTTTAAGGCCTGTAGACGGCCTCATTATGTCGTACAATCGTTGTAGTTGGACTTGTTGGGAAGCCTTGTAGACACGTTTTGTTCGTGTGTGTGTGGCCACTATAGCTCTTGGCTGTAGCTATATTGCGCTAACTGGGGCTAATTATCTCCTGTATTATAGGGACTAGGTTAGCACCTTCTCATTGTGACTATGACGTTAACGCACTATGGGTTGCGATAGATAAAGCTTCTTAAGAACCTAAGTGAACATAAGCTAAAGAGTTAGTGGTCATGTGCACTGGGGCACCGACATTTAATAGTACGAACTCTCCCTTGAGGTTAGTTCAAAGAACTTATTTAAATGCGTTTAATTATAGACCCGCCACTGTCCAGTTTGTTGCAATTGACGAGTCGTAGGGGTTGTCTTCTCGGGAATCTTTAGGATCCTGGATATATATCCCTAAACTGTAATGTCCTTTAGTTAACTACTTTTGGCTCATTTGCCTGTACTCACGGGGCACTTAATACTGAACGTTTTGTTGTCAGTTTATTAAGTATTATTTTTACCTACTTATTGTGATTCTACACTCTACAACCAAAATATATTTATTACTCTTTATGCGTTTGTTACCTTCTCTAATCCTTTTGGGAGGGTACAATACAAACAAATTGATATTAAGAATTTGACATTTGGACGTGTTTTCTTGATATTTTCGTAAACTTGAGGGGTTACTCTGGGACATTTTCGTCTTGTTACAATGTCACCCCATGGTAGTATTTCTCGATGATAGCCTATTTTTTTGTTTTTTAGTCTTGACATAGTTTTATAAAGAGGCCAAGGACGTATAAAAACGTCTGGGGGCCCATCCTTACAGAAATTAATTGGATTATCACCTTGAAGAGGCTGTAAATTTGAATATAGTGAAGAAATTGTCACTCACAAAGGTCTCAAAGAAGTATCATAAAATGATATATTTACTCATACATGTGGTTGCTATTTTGACAAAGCGTTCTAGTTCCAGTAGGTATTTAAATATTTATTTATATGTACAAAATTCACAGAAATAAGCTCTGGATATATACAAAACAGGAAATAACATCGACCAGATGTTTTGGTGGACAGGTGGTGTTCAACAAGGAGGAACAAGCCCGTTTCGTCACTAATTCCATTTACATGTCAACGTACGTGTTCCCTTTGACACCATTCGAGCTTAGGTGTGTTGGCAAATCCTACTTTGACAGAATTGGGAGAGAAGTCCCCTGGTTAAGGAATGATTTCCCAGGACGTGATTAGGGGATTCATTCATGAAGAGGCATAAAACTGAATTGTTTCTACGCACTGAAAACAATATCTCCTATTCCCGGGCTGCAAATGATTATTTATTTAATCATATGAGTATTTAGCTAACACGTTAATTTCGTGTTGAGTTTGACTGTGAGGATGGGGGAGATTGATGTGCGAATCTCAGACGGGTGAACAGAGGATGGTTTTCCACTTTCCATTTACGCAAATGTAGACTCAACCTCCCTAATTCCTAATCCATTAGCGTAATTTGTACTTAACCGTATAACACTAACGTGCAGTAAGACTCAGTTCCAAATACCGATAAGCTTAACTTTGTGGCAGGGAGGTAGGGGAGGGGAATGAATCAAGGTCTACCATATCGCTTCTGGTTACTCGCTCAGCCTTCACACAAGTGCAGGTACATTTTATATATTCCTCAGCCGTTACAAATATACTGTTAGTCCTGAAAGGAGGTTGAAAAATAAAATGCTTCTACATACGTGCATGCTGATGACTGTTTCAGCGTTATATCTTTAAAAGCAAAATACATTTACACTGAGGATCCTATCTTGACTCTTCGTTACGTCAGAGGTAGACAGCATACTTAAGGACGTTTTTATTTGTACGCAATACTCCCGCTTTGGAGAAAGGGTTGTGATGTGGATTTTAATCCCTCGACATGATTTAATATACATTGTCAGCCAAAGAACATAGAAGCCAGTGGAGTGGAAGCTAGCTCGTGGTTCACATGTTTAATATAACTACAAAATTATATAATCTGGTTGTGTCTTTTTAAAGTTGGTTTTATGGCTTGGTCAGACATGCATTATTCTTCGTGGTTATTAGCAAGGAGGTATAAGCCATTTGATTAATCAACATATTTTATATCTAAACACTTCTCTTGTGTTTTCTAAAATTAGGCCTCTTATTAACCATAGTTCAATTTGGTTTACTGGTAAATTAAAATGACTAGGAATGCATTTCTGTATACTGCATAGATGGTCGCACGGTCTAAGGCGTCACTATAATGTTATAATAGACGGCCGATGACAGGGTGATTGAGGTTTGATTCCCGTTTCAGAGTACTGATATTTATTTTCTAACTCCAAGCAAATGCGGGTACACATTATATCTAGAATACTTATATGAAACGGAAAATCTGGTTGACCAGCAAAACTCTTTTTGATTTTGATTTTTTTAACTCTGGCAAATGTGGGGTGCACTCGGAAGGAAGTATCTGATTGGACGACCGTTCTAACAGACATTAGCGTTGCGAAAGATATCGAGGGTTAAATCCTGGTGGGCGCGCTGTTTATATGTCAGGCCCATCTTATTCTGTCTGGGGGATGTTGGAATGGAATCCCTACCAGGTAAACTGTTGGTAGTTCTTCTTTCACGTAAACGCTGGATTACTTTCTTATTCCTGTCTACCACATTATCTTCGTACACCACCACCAAGGGTTCATGTCGGCATGCCTGATACCTACATCCTCGCATGTTGACGGATAATATCAAACAACCAATTTTATTAGTATTTTATGAGGGGATAACGGCCCCTAATTGAGGAATATAAATCATTGTAAGGTTTCCGAGACCCCTGATTGTGCATAATCAGTGCTGTGTAAATGGGCTCTAGTTGCGACATAACCAGGAAAACCCATTGCCACATAAATGGGGAAGGGGGAGGTTTGTGACATCATTCTACTCGTGATTTATTCCTGTCTCGACTTGTCTTGTCGAGCCTACAAACTGGCACCAGGTATGATCAATCAGGTAAAACCCATTACCACATATAAGGGGGGGATAAGGGAGTGTTTCTAGGGTCAATGACCTCATGTACTAGCTCACGGTTTCAAGGTCATGATTTATTCCTGTCTCAACTTGTCTTTTCAAGCCATCAAACTGGCGCCAGGTATGAGTCAACAGGGAAAATCAAGGGGGAGTGTTGCGACATCACACACAATGATGACGTCACACAGATCGAGGCGACTTGTCTTGTAGAGCCACAAAACTGGTGCCAGGGTTGTGATGACGTCATCGGGAAGCCCATTGCCACATAGAAGGAGAAAAGGGGTGTGTTTCTAGGGTCAATGATATCATGTACTAGTTCACGGTTTCAAGGTCACGATCTATTCTGGTCTCAACACGTCGAGCCAACAAACTGGTACCATGTATGAGTGCTCAGGGAAAAATCCAATGCCACATAGAAGGGGGGAGTATAGGATCACGTGATCTAGCCAGCCAATCACAGTGCTGTTTCCATACGCCCACCTCACTACTGATCTCTACCTGGCACATGTTTGAAAATTTAATACAATTAGAAGCTATTTTTTGCAAGTCTTTCAGCTTCAAATTCAAGAATATTAGTTAGGTATGAATTGTAAATAGAGAGAGGCTAATTTATTCCCCCAGAGTCAATGACATCCCTCTAGACCCCACTACCAGTTTCACTATCACTAATTTGGAGTGGTCCTTACATCAATTTTAGAAATTAGAATCTTTGAAATGTTATTTAGAGTAGTCCTCTCTTGTAATATTTTTTAAAAATTGTAATACTCCTAAGAGCTATTTTAAGTAATCCTCCTTTGGGAAATTTCAGAAATTTGGATGGATCTAGAGTTTAGAAGCTATTTTAAACTGACCTCACCCTGTTTTTTGTTGTGTTTTTTTTCAATTTCAGTTTCCTGTAAGCTATTTTAAGAGATCCTACCCCAGATATTTTTTGAAATTTGAATGCTGCTATAAGCTATTTAGATTGCTCCTCGCCTGAGTTTTACAACAGTTAAATGCCTCTATAAGCTATTATAAGTGGTCTTAACCCGCTGATATTTTGAAAATTGGATCTTCTTAGAAGTTATTTGAAATTGTTATTGTCTGGATATATTTTATAAATTCTTTTAGCAGATATTTAAAGCTCTTTTCTACTGCAAAATATTTGAAAACCAAGAACTTTCAAACACAATTTTTAGTGCTCCATTCGTGAAAATTCTTCAGCATTACATTCATATAGAATATATTGAAAATTGTCCCCCACTGTTTTTTTTAAATTTGGATGGATCTAGAACATACATGTCAAACTTGCGGTCCGATTCATTATTCTGTGCGGCCCACGGACCTTTTTATGAATCAACATACAATGTGACCCATTTCGTCTTTTTATAGACAGTAATAGGAATACAATATTTGAGATTATTACATTTGGAATTTGGTCATTATTTGATGAGCTATGTTAAGTAGGATTGGTGTAACAAATTTTATTCATTACTCACTAACGATAGATTCCTAAAAATGGTTAAATTTGCGCATCAAGTATGTATAATATTTGTCAGCACACAAGTGTGTTTCCACTTGTGAAAAGAAATAAACACCCGAACGATCATATTTATCGATACACACCTGTTATCTTTTTTTTAAACTTGACTTCAACAAGGGATCTAAAGCCACTCATATCTTGGTGAAAATATAAAAATTCATTTTTAGGGAGGNAAGGTCAGTATTAACATTTTGAGTAAACTTCATTTTATATTTGCTATAGTAAGGATTTTTAATTGATATTTTACCATTTAAGGTGTCGACAATATTTACCTATCTCTGTAGCATTGGGCCACAAGAAAGAAACAAGAAACTCGGCACTCACCCCATCACACTTCTCCCCAAGTCCAACACGCACCATCGACATAATTGAGACTGATCGCCTGTTGTTGTAAAAATAGAAGCAAACAACTTGAGCTGCAAAGAGCTCTAGCGGCAAAGACATTTCACTTGTGTAGCATCGGATGGGTTATGAAAGACACTAAACAACCATAAATGGACAAGACTTACCACGTTTGCTTGCTGACTGGGGCTGCGTGGAAGAACGACACAAAACCATCGGACGCACCTTCACGGAACCGGGAAAATAGTATCTTGTTGTTAGTTGCTACTAAGAATGGCTCCCTGGCTAATAGATTTAGGAGTAACTACGTTTGGTAAATTTTCTGTTGCAATGCCATCTGGCTATGTTCATAATTTTTAATGAGTCTCACTTACATTTATACGTTTATCAAGATCTTATGTTAACATTTTAATTATCTGATGAATATTTAACCTCAGACTCTATAACATTGGCTTAAATTCATGGTTGTTTATGAATTTCATCTATATTTTTATACATCTTCACAATAACAATGTAAACATTGAATAGAACTGTTAAATATCTAATTGAGCGGTTACTAATAAATATCGACTTAAAATGACTTCTGCTATTTCTTTTTAATTAGATATGCCCCTCCATACCCAAGGTATCTGATCTGATAGTTTTCTGTGGTTTATTGTGAACTAATAGGCAGGTTGCAGTCTCTTACTGCTTTATTGATGTAGACGGCCCCTTATGGTAAACTCAGCAACAGGTGTGAGAGTTGCCAGCTTCGGTATTGGAATGTTTTGGGTAAAACATTCAAAGCCTTGAACTCCACAGCACTCGCTCCTATTGTACCCTTTTTTTGTATTGCCTTTGGTATTGTTTGAGCATCCTCCCCTTTAGGATGCTTCACTTGTATACAATTTAGGATGACCTCGAAACGCCGAGAAGTGTGTAGAAGCTTTGGTCATGCGCATATTTTGTTCCCGAATGTTCCATTTCTTTGCCCCTACTCCTTTCCCCGTCATCCTATGTCTCTGGGTTGTATTGTATATTTAGTGGCGGCAGGGTAATCTGACGTCACTCTTGGACTTTATTGTATTTGAGGGAAGGAGAAGCTCCGGCTTAAGATTTGTTAAATGTAAGATCTAAATATCTTGATATTCTAGTAAAAAATTGGGATCTTTATAAAACGTTAAATTTAATTTGATTCTCCGAAAGATTGTTTTTCTATGATGTCGTTAAGATTTAGCTTGTTATTATGCATTGAAAAGGTTCTAATGAATATTTTGTTATGGCTTTGACATTGCTAGCGTTAGTTGTTAATGGGATGAAGGCTAATTGTTTTGAAGACTTCTTGTGGACTAATTGTGAATAACTTACGAGATGTATTTACTTTTAAATGATTAGCGAGGATAATATTTTCACGATAGTTATTACGTCGGAGAAATATGATTCCAAGTCGTGATCTACAGATAATGTTATTACAGGGCTAATGCCTCATTTTTTAAATTGTATTCTTTAATTCTGGCACCAAATATATATAAATTGTCATTATCTTTTTTTGAAACTTCGCCTGCTACCAGATTATTAAAATAACGGCTTGTAAATTTTAATGATTATCTTAGTCAATTTTTTCTTATTTATATTCTCTTATGAAATTAATGTCTTATTAAATAAATATCAACTTGAAGCCACTTCATGCTTTATTTAGGTTATTTGGTTTACCATATCCCTTAGGTTGTGTACCCTTTAATTATTCTTTTTACTTTAATTCTGAGAGGGGTATCTTTTAACGATTTCTATGAGGTTAGCCGCCCACATATCATCTTCCGCAACTGGTGTTAGCTGCGAGATCTGAGTTTAGAATCTTCAACTCGGGTATTCAAAGCACAGAACTCCAATCACTCAATCCTATTCCCCCCCTCCCCCTTTACTTGTGTTATTCGGACCTCCAGTCTGTTCCTTATTGTTGTTAAGGAGGGTTCGTATAAAATGCAGCCCCTTATTATTTAAAATGCCCAATGCAGCAAAACTCAGCAGGGAATCACGAGTGTTAATCGCTTTCCTTTATTCCAGATTCCTATCTGTGACTGGTACGAAGACGTTGGCGATGTTCACTCGTCTGACCGGGTCTCCTGCAGGAGTTGTGAAGTGGTCAGGTGAGACACCTGGGCGTGACACTGGACCACTGCTGTAGCTGGAGCTCGAACCTGAGAGTGTCTGCGAGGGGAGCCATGCTAGGACTCTCTCCCAGAGCCCGAGCCCATGTCCTGCGAGACTTGTCTGGCCTCTGACCCCTGGACGTGATCATCGGCGGGTTGGCAGTGAGATTCTTTTCGGCGATTACGACGCCTCAGTTCTTGTTCGCAGATGTATCAGAGACGGCGTAGGGGACCCCCCGACCCAGGAGGTAGTCTGTGGAACGAACGCTCCTAAGACAGTCAGAGGTCGGATCCACTTCGCTGGACCTCTCGGTTGGCGTTGAATCCAGGTGGTCAGACTGTTCGTGTCTGTCCTGTGTTGTCGGGGCGGGCCGACAGTCGTCCTCGTGTCATCAGTCGCGAGAGGGGGCAGGTGGCCCCACGTGTGCGTTCCATACCGGCTCTTAGCACTATTTTCTCTTCAATCGAGTACCCCCTCCCTCCATTCTGTTGTGTCCCTGAGAGTCTTTTGTTTCCTGTGGGTCACTCTTTCTTTCCTCTGTATGGGCGATGGGGAGGTTTTTCCCTCCACTATCCTTAAGCGCGTAATATATCGGCCCGTTAAGATGTGGTGTTTATTGTATTTGTGAATGTATATATATATATATATATATCTTGATGTTTATTGTTTATGTTATTGCTTGAAGTTATATAAACAAACAAATAAGATCCTCTAAAAGGTAGTACCAAACATAATAACAGTAATTACTGATCGGAAGACACACTCAGAGACAAGAATATGGAAGCTCTGAGAAAGAAAAGATTGGTGTGACTTCAAATCTTAAAACTAAAAGAAATGCAAAT
Organism: Timema douglasi; assembly: GCA_901482245.1. Classification (NCBI taxonomy): domain Eukaryota; kingdom Metazoa; phylum Arthropoda; class Insecta; order Phasmatodea; family Timematidae; genus Timema; species Timema douglasi. The sequence goes on along the minus strand of CABEEJ010003064.1, from coordinate 2,431 downwards.
CCTGAGGTAGATTTCTTTGCCGAGTATGTCTTAGAAAATGAAGGACAAACTTGGTGAGCGGGAAAGCCATGAATATAATGTTTACTTAGTTTGCTGCCGGAAGTTAAAACCACGAGCGTGCCCGATGGTTCCGTGGGAATGTTTTGTCCTCTAGTACAGACTCTCTCTGTCAGACAGGTTTGTCTGGACTCAGCCTCGCTCCTGGGGATGCAGAGTTACAACCAAGGTTTGTTCTGTGACCAAGGTCTGTTCTGTGACCAAGGTTTGTCCTGTGACCAAGGTTTGTTCTGAGACCAAGGTTTGTTCTGTCACCAAGGTCTGTTCTGTGACCAAGGTTTGTTCTGTGACCAAGGTTTGTTCTGAGACCAAGGTTTGTTCTGTGATCAAGGAACCACCCCCACCTGTTCTTCAATCAATACGTCTCCTTTACCCCCTGTCCAGCACTCAACAATATAGAATTGAAACCAAACTATTTCATTGTTATCAGTTAAATGATGATAGCTGATTCTAGCACCGTGTCTTAGTACGCTTTCGGGTTGTACGAGTACTAATCACGCTAATGGGTTAGGACTAAGGAAGGCTGATTTGAGAGGAAACACACCCACATTTGTGTGAAGGGAGAGTGGAAAACCATTTAGCACCCAACCGAGATTTGAACCTTTATCTCCCCGTCCTCGGCAGTCTATTTTCCCACGAAACTAGCACATTAGCTAACTAAGCCCCCGAGTTGGGTCCGCTATCCCTGTAACCAACATAATTATGATCCAGATTTTAATTTTACACTTAATGTCATCAATATCCTTTCCGGGACTCGTGCTGATTCGTGTAAGTTAGTATCCTTTTTATTTATAGGTGGAGCTACGAGCCGTTGGAGCTCTCCAGAACTTTCCCTGCACATCCTACACGTTTGTTTGAACTTACAGGTCCCCTGAAGTTACTCGCCACAAGATACCAGTCGACCTTTATCTACCACTTGGTGCTGGTTTTCCTGATGGACAAGATCATCCCTCGTCAGCAATCATATCAATGATACCATATATATATATAGGACATATGCTTCAATAAATTCAACATAACTTCGTCGTAGTGAAATTGTAACATACTTTCTCCCATTAGGTGAGAGTTACACTTAATTTTCTCACTAGCTTTTCATTAAATACTTATTAAAATTTGAATATAATACGCAAAAAATGCAAACAAATTCATTTACAAATTTTCTAACGCTTGAAATATAATTAGTAAATTACCTATCTTTATAGATTACACAATCCCATTTAGCTAACTTTAGAGGGAACTTACCTATGTTTCTGGTAAAGTAGCACAAAGTTCATGTAAGACAGGAAGAAGGAGAGTTTCATAGGAATATGTGATTGCGTGCCAAGAGTATCGATTGTTGTGTTCTAATATTAATGAACCCTTGAAGGCAGGTGGTGATTTCTGCGGCTATCCTGGAGTAGATTATAGTAGACTATAGTAGGCTATAGTAGGTTATAGTAGGCTATAGTTTATAGCAGGTTATAGTAGGTTATAGTAGGCTATAGTAGGCTATAGTAGTTTATAGTAGACTATAGTAGGCTATAGCAGGCTATAGTAGGTTATAGTAGGTTATAGTAGACTATAGTAGGTTATAGCAGGTTATAGTAGGCTATAGTAGGTTATAGTAGGTTATAGTAGGCTATAGTAGGCTATAGTAGTCTATAGTAGACTATAGTAGACTATAGTAGGCTATAGTAGGCTATAGCAGGTTATAGTAGGTCATAGTAGGTTATAGTAGGTCATAGTAGGTTATAGTAGGTTATAGCAGGTTATAGTAGGTTATAGTAGGTTAGAGTAGGCTATAGTGGTCTATAGTAGGTTATAGTAGGCTATAGTAGGCTATAGCAGGTTATAGTAGGCTATAGTAGGTTATAGTAGGCTATAGCAGGCTATAGTAGGTTATAGCAGGTTATAGTAGGCTATAGTAGGTTATAGCAGGTTATAGTAGGTTATAGTAGGTTATAGTAGGTTATAGTAGGCTATAGTAGGCTATAGTAGGCTATAGTAGTCTATAGTAGACTATAGTAGGCTATAGCAGGATATAGTAGGTTATAGTAGGCTATAGTAGGTTATAGTAGGCTATAGCAGGCTATAGTAGGATATAGTAGGCTATAGTAGGTTATAGTAGGCTATAGTAGGCTATAGTAGGCTATAGCAGGTTATAGTAGGCTATAGCAGGTTATAGTAGGTTATAGTAGGCTATAGTAGGTTATAGTAGGTTATAGTAGGCTATAGTAGACTATAGTAGGCTATAGTAGGCTATAGTAGGCTATAGCAGGTTATAGTAGGTTATAGTAGGCTATAGTAGTCTATAGTAGACTATAGTAGGCTATAGTAGGCTATAGCAGGTTATAGTAGGTTATAGTAGGCTATAGCAGGCTATAGTAGGTTATAG
>CABEEJ010003063.1:35368-92056 GCA_901482245.1 Timema douglasi | reverse complement strand
ATCTGTCGGCCCACATGACATCGCATTGGAATTTGACGAGGCACGGTTCTCTGAGCATCGAAGTGAGCTTCACCCGAGCTCTCACCAAAACCGTCAACTGTATCGTGTACGGGGAGTTTGCCAACATCATCACCATTGACAAGAACAGAAACGTCGTGACCGATGATGGGAGTTAATGTAAACGGCTTCCCACCCCTTACCACTATCATTTAAGCTATGGACGTCATTGTGAAATTCCAGTGCTTCATAGACGACGGCAAACAGTTTATCGTCAAGGAATGTGTGTTTTATCTGTATACGGTACATTACTCCAACATTGGGTTTTAAAACCCCCATACGCTATCGAAGAACTTTCTACCAATGCCAGAAAGAAAGCCAACTATATCGTCAACAAATTGCACGGTATCACCTGGGATGGTGGTTATGTGGATTACATTCTGCTCGAATCCCTCATCTCCCGTGCCACAACGCGTGCAGAAACCGTCCACGTCAAGGGGGCAGAAAAGAAAAAGTGTCTAGTCAAATACACGTCTAAGCCCATCGTAGATCTGTACGGCAGATGTTGTTCGTCACTGAAAACATTTAAATTGGGCCGCACCATGTGCCTGGCACATAGTTCTGTATGAAATTTCTGTTCAGCCTCTATTGTTTGGGGACTTTGAGATTGGATGATTGAAGATGAACACACACACCATAGGACTTGCGCTGACAACAAACCCGTGGTCCCGTTCTTTATGATCGGGTGTTTTCCCTGCTGATCAACTACACAAAAGAATAGCTCGACCTTTCCACTCTAGTCATCAACCCTGATCCAAACACCAAGCCTGGGACGCATTGGGTCACCATCTTTATCGACAAGAACGGCGTGGGAGAATATTTTGACAGTTATGGTTTTCCGCCCCGTATAAAGTCACATCTAACATTTATACGAAAAAACACTTCCCGCACGTCCCATAGCACGCTATAACTTTAAAGCATTGCTTCAGACGTTTGCGACCATTACTGTCTCATATACCTTCTATATCGTACCCAGAACATTCCGATGAAAACTTTCCTAAGCCTATTCTCGCCCACCAATCATACAGGCACCGACGCTAAGGTAGTGAGATATTACAACACATTTTTCAAGACTGTAGGGTCCTGCCTCCCTTAGAGGCTGCGTCCAAGCAGCGTGCGCCTATAAAAGGGGCGTCCCAGTGGCGTGCCAAACATAATTGCCAAACATCATGGAAGGTCAAGACGTTTGTACCTGCAAAGCAAAGCTGGTGAAGCCGCTCGCCGTCATCAGTGTTTTCAACACTTTGTTCCCGCTGGACGGAGTTGACGCCAAGCGAGTCATCGTCGGCATGAGCCAGCTAGAAAAATGCGGAGGGAACTGTGTGGTGTTTAACCATACAGAGTGGCATAAACTGGGCAGCTACAAGTTTGTCATATCACATTTTTTTCAGCAACACGCAGCCTCCTCAGGAGATTACCCTGACTAATCATGAAATCTCTCTGAGACGCATGTGCGGTGACCTTATGGTTGTCATCAGTGAGAAATAAGACGCCGGACTCAAGCGAGTCTCCTAATTAGCACCTAGCTGGGCGCGTATTTGTGATGTGTGTGACCTCATCGGCGTCGCCGTCGACCGACGAGATATATGGTCGACACCCATCGCACGCTATTGCAACGATTTGATCGACACATTCGTCGTGGATGTATGTGACATGCTTACAGAATCGGTGGATGGTGTCGATCTCGATCTGGTGGAAACGCACATAAAAAACCTGATCTTATCATTGCTACCTACTATACACGTCAAGTCGTTGGTTTAGACTATTACATGCTGGATTGTGAACTAAAAACAATATTACTAACGCATCTAAGATACACTGTAGAAAAACGTTTAAACGAACATATGCGTCATTCGGGTGGGCACCATTACATCGCATGTCCATTACATCGCGTTTTGGGAACAAATACATTGCAGGTATATCACGTCACATTTCCCCCACCTATCTATACACAGCTAACCCTACTCTGACATACAACCAATAAGATTTAAGGGGCATATATATAAAATTACATCGCAAGTCCATTACATTGCGTATATTTTTAATTTAAAGATTATATTCTTATTTTATTATTTCATCTTTGATTTTCGTTGCACCATAGCAATTGGAATTTACAAATTCAAGTCTCCAAGTTTTTTAGGACCTTTCGATTTCTGGAAAGTTAGAAACTCTCCCCCTTCCAAACGGAAAATTTAAGGTGGGCGAAATACATTAGAGTGAATATGTTAACTTTCTCCCTGTCTGGAACAGATGAATACTTTTTAAATCTATCTATTTAACTTCAAGATGAGAGTCGGGTACACTATCCTTATAATCAACTTTGCAAACAAGGGGAAATAGACACATAATCATTTCAACCAAACTTACTTTCATAGCGAGAGTGAAGCCTCGTTTATTATGTAACAAGTTGGATCCAGCATGTTGGAAGACAAGACATGTGAAAAATTAAGCGGTGTTTATTCTAGCCAACTTGTTGGACCAACATCCTGGTTCCTCCACCTTTTTAAAATCAATTTACACATTTATAGCCATGAATAACGACGTATTACTTGCCATTTATTCATTTATTTGATGACAGGAAGTGTATTCTTGCAGAAGAACCAAAACTTAAGAAACGGTAGGGCATACAAAGGTTTTTTTTATAGACGTCGAATTGAAGGTGTGTATATGGTAATAATGAGTTACCTACATTTGTAAAGTGGATATGATAGCTTTGTACACATGTAACATCACAAAGAAGAGAATACTTTTGATATAACTCAATTAAGAACTTAGTAGCCGAAGCTTTTATTATTTATTCTTTTTAGTGAGGAATTATCCATCTAGATATTATACTCTGAACATTGAAAAAGGACACCTGGACACGGGTCCCGGGTTCGATTCTCGTGTCCAGGTGTGTAATTTTTCCATTTTCAGAATTTAAATCAATTAGTTTAATTGTATTGACCTAGTTTTATTCCATGATCACAAAATTATGCAAGCCCCGATTTTAAAAGTTAAACTAATCTGAAAATAAGACACATGCTTCATCAAGGTTAGACACTTATCCAACTCGATAGCGCATGCGCAGAACCTACCAACTCGGCTAACATGTTGGGTTGGTCATTTATTATCTCTAACAAATGATCTAACACAACCCAACACAACTTGATGGCTCTGACCGTTTCTCTCAACACCAACATGTTGGCCAAAATCCCCAACAAGTTGGGAGTGCGTTTATAATGTAACACAACTTGTTAGAATAGTGTTGGCCAATATAGTTAGCTGTGTGTAGAGAAGTGGAGAAATACGACGTGTTGGACATGCAATGTATTTGTTCAAAAACGCGATGTAATGGGCATGCGATGTATTTGTATGTATACGCCCCTTCAATCCTATTGGTTGTACGTCAGAGTAGGTTTGGCTGGTTATAGAGAGGTGGGGTAAATGCGATGTGATGGACCTGCAATGTGTTTGTCCCTAAAACGCGATGTAATGGACATGCGATGTAATGGACTTACGATGTAATGATATACGCCCGCGTTATTCCTGTAAAGATGTATAATTGTAAAACCTTTAATTTCTATATAATAAACATATATATATATTTGTAATATCTGTGTTTTATTCACTGTTTATTCCTTATGAGTCCCAACTAGTCTTGTCTGCCCACCAATCTGGTGCCAGGGCTGCGATGACGTAATCGGGAATCCCCATTGCCCGGGTCAATGACCTCAATATATATTCTTGTCTCAACTCATCTTGTTGAGCTGCCAAACTGTCACCAGGGAAAAACCATTGCACCCTAATTCAAGGTCACGATCTATTCTTGTCCCGAACTTTCTTGTCGACCCGCCAAACTAACGCCAGGGAAAACCCCTTGCGTCATAATTCAAAGTTACTATCTATTCTTGTCCTGAATTGTCTTGTTGACCCGCCAAACTGGCACCACATAAGAGTCAACCCATTACGGCATAAGGTGTTGATCCACCGGGAAAACCCATTACTCATAAGGGTTTCGACATTGGCGGAAAAAACCCTGGGAGAGGGGAAAGTGCGCACCCGTGATGCGCAGTGGTCACTACTCGGTAAGCAGTCGGCCAGAGAAGAGGCCCCATTCTACACAATACAGTCATAGCGAGAGGTTCGTGCAGCTCCCTCATGCCGAAACGTCATGGACTGTATGCTTCCCAAATAAAAAAACTACAATGCCCCTAATCCTAGCCAATAATTAATTATCAATAATAAGTTAACAATCATTAATAATTAATCATTAAGAACCAACATGTCCGGGGTGGTTGGCGAGGGGGTGTATGGGAGGACATTTCGTAATCATCACTTGGGAAAAGAGGTCAGGAGGAGAGGAGGGGGCTATTTATAGCAGCCAATCAGAGAGTGAGGAGGCGTTGTCACGTGACCAGTTTCAGCCAATCACAGCCTGTTTTAGGTGGTCCACAGCACTACTTATAGATACTTAGTGTTATCGATACTTTTCCTTCGATACTAGTACTATCGATATTCTTCTTTGATACTTTTAATGAGTACAGTATCGATACTTTTCTTTCGATACTACATCCCTACATCAAACCACTCCTCACTCTCTCATGCATCCTGACGCTAGTCAGCTTGATCTCGTAATGGTGAATTCCCTCAGTATAGTCTTTAATACTACATACTTCTCCTCCTTAAAGATAATATAGATGAAAAACGGGTATACCTTCTCAGCATTATGTATACTTTCTAAACGTTGATATATTTTACTCTGAGGTAATATGTTTAACTCGTTTGGCCATTTAGAAAAACATTTCTCAGGAGGCAATGCGAGGAAGCTATATTATGTATAAATGTACATATTATACATGCTTATAATATACAACTTATAATTTATTGTATTTAATGTTAATATTATATATTATATATAGGCCTACTATTATATAATACATATATTAGAGTTGTGCGAGTAGATAAATACCCCATTTCACTTAGAGACAAGTTCGATTCGAGTTTAAATAAAAATATATGGAGTTTTTTTCTTACAAGTTAGAGTAATATAGTTAAAGAAATATTTGTAATATAAATATTTCAAGTTGATCTTCTGTAATAGATCCAATTATAGATCATAAGTTCAAACATAGAATTTTAGAAATGACTCATATTTGTGAAATACATTATCATCACACATATTCGGACTATTAATTACATTTAGTCTAAATGTAGATTTTTCTAACCAGATAAAAGAAAATAATGATAGACTCTTTTTGCTATGAAATAATATTAAAATTTGATAAAATCAACTAAAAAATTAAAAATGTTTACATACATGCATACATACATACATACATTACATACATTTTACATATACACATACACATATATACACATATAACACTTATACATACATACCTAGGGCTACATACATACTTATATACATTACATACATTTTACATTTATACATTACATACACACATACACATACATACATACATACATACATACATACATACATGCATACATACATACATACAATACATACATTTTACATATACACATACACATATATACACATATAACACTTATACATACATACATACCTAGGGCTATATACATACTTATATACATTACATACATTTTACATTTATACATTACATACCCACATACACATACATACATACATACATACATACATACATACATACATACATACATACATACATAGATACATACATACATACTTATATAGGCCTACATACATATATACAGGAATAGCTAATCATCCCTATGCCATTTTTTTTTACAAATAAATCTATATTTTTTTCAACAAGTAATAATAATACCTGTCCATCTAAACTTAATTACATATATTATTTGATTAGAGATAAGGAAGGTAGATTTTATAGAAATTGTTCTTATATTTCCTTAGAAGGGGTGTAGAAAATAATTTAGGGAAAAGCACCCTCAGTTCACTCATACAGCATTTGAATCCCGATCACTAGTAATTAACAAATCAAAATATGTGAACGTGATACTAGCTCGTGTGACCGATGAAGGCTATAAATACATTATTGAAAGTTTTATAGATGATTTCATAAAGATGTAAGGGGAGGATTAGTAAGACTTTTAGCTTTGATAGCCACTAAGCAAAAAAAGATTCACCAGATGATTGAAAATCACTTATAGTGGATTCCGATTATTCGTACATAATCTTCTTTGGAATCCCACGAAAATTAAATCCAAGCTCCACCAAGATTTAAACCCAAGTCTCTTCAAAGTGGCTCATCAATGTCTTAAGTTAAGCGCATAACATTGTGAAGGCTGGGGAAGGTTAATGAATAGCAATCGTGCGGCCAGCTGGAGAAAGTCAAGCCGCAAGTGTAGTTCGCGAAGAGCTCATTGAACCCATCAGTGTTATACCACAGTCTGGACAACGTCTGTCTGACTCATTAGTAGCATGTGGGACAATGAGAGTCTGGCAGTCTCGTTCGAGGGTTGTTGACACTGGTTCAGGGTCATATCCCCCTCCCACCTCTTTTATTAGAGGAATTATGTCCTTCACACTCATTGTACAGCTACTGAGATATTTCTTTGGTAAGGCAGAGAAATATCGTTGTACAAAGTAGACTATAGTTTTCAGGAGGCATACAAAAGGGTGATGAGGGGGATATATTCCCCCCTCTTCTCGAAATATAGAATTCAAAGCATTATCTTCCAACAAAAAGAAACAGAAAACACACAAGTTTCACAAAATATTACTGACCGTGCCCAATAAAATAATATCGTAATATTTACATTGGAAAGTGATGATAGATAATATGACCGATTATTTTATATCAATAGATGGTGCTTGTTCGGTTGTTGAATCGATTGATTGAAGCATTTCCGTGTTCATTCGTTTGGAGCGCTAGTGTGTTTTGGTTTGACGCTATAGTGGCGTTTCTCTCTATTCCTAAATCCAGGCTTCCTTTTCTATGGTTTAAGTGTTCAGAAGAGTGGTTTTGTGTTGTCTGTTCTCTTCTGTTGTTGTTTATCTGGATATTATTGTCACTTTTATTTTGTTGGTTTTAAAGAGCCATTGTTTAAGGTGTATGTGTAGATGTAACTTCTCCTGATTACTATTTAAAATTTGTCGTATTTCTTGGTTTGAGTTTCTATTCCTCCCCGAAATGAAATCCTGGGTACGCCCCTGAATCTATAGTCTTTTCAATTAGTTATAGTTCAAATATAAAAAAAGATACTTGAACATAGTAGTCAAACTACACATCCACCAATGTCCGGATGAATAAGCTCTCTGGGATCATCTCAACTCAAATTCATAGTAGTTTGAGCTCGAATTACGGGTCAAATGTACTAAAGGTGGCTTATCCCAATTAGTTTTCCACTCTCCCTCCACGCAAATTTGGGTGCACATAATCTAATCTCCACTTTTCTCGGGTGGATATTGGAAAGTGATGTGAAAATAAATAAATGGTGATATAGTTAGTGTACAGAATAGAAATTACTGGGTTAGACTCCATGTTTAGATGAAGATTTTATTTGAAAAGTCGTAACATTGCTACTACATATAGTACAAGTTGTGTTATTAGCTCCGGGAGCACACCCACACCCCGCATGCTGCCATTCCTGGTGGTACGCCCAGAAGGGGCACTGACCCCCTCCCCAATAACGCAAGTATTGTTTATAGAACCCGCTTCGGTGGCCGCGTGGTCTAACGTGCTAGTATCATGTTGTACTAGACTGCCAAAGACGGGTAGATGGGAGTTCGATCCCAGTCGAGTGTGGTTTTCCTAAATGGATCTTCACTCTACTTCCACGCAAATGCGGGTGCACTTTATCTCAATTAAATCTTTATAATCCCTACCCCATTAGTCTAATTACTACATAGTCTTATAACCCGAACGGGTTTTAAGACATGGTATTAAAAATAAGTTTATAAAACCTTAGAACATATTAAGTAGTCAAAGAGGCTTAAAGTGAAGGAGAGAACATCGTAACAGAAATAAAAAAATTATGACAGTTTTTATTTGCATAATATGATGAAAATATAGAGTTAAATGCATAACGCAGTGGACCTATGACGTAAGAAAATGCTATAAACTTTAATGCTACGAAAAATTGGAGGGATGCAATGGAAGAAGAAGTTACTACATTGAAGAATAATGTATGAATGACATCGATTTTAGAATCGGATTATTGTAATGAAATTGAACTTAAATTAATATTAATGTTTTAATACAACTAGCTAAAACCTGCTTCGTGGGCAAACGGTCTAAGACGCCATTCTCACAGTAAACTAGCAGGGGTGGATCCAAATCATTTTCATAAGTATGTCATAATTATAAATAACATGATTACTTAAAATGTTAGATTTTTGTTTAGAGCCATTTAATACTTTTTCATTCATATTTTTTCTTATGTAAGTCTTAAACCGTTGTCATCCTCCCCAAATTTTAGAATCAAATAGTTTTTATAAACCATTTGGCGTAGCCTTCTTTTAACAATTTTTGAAAAATTGTTCATTCTAGAAGCTATGAGTATTCTTCGCTTTGATTTTTTTTATTAGATTATTTTATAAGCCATTTAAAGTGTTCCTCACCCAAAAATTTTTAAAATTTGGATGCCCATCAAAGCTATTTAGAGTGATCATCAACTTAATTTTTCACAATAGTTAGATACCTCTAAAAGATAATCTTTGAAGCAATCTTCCATCGTCAAAATTTTGAAAATTGAATCATTTCAGAAATTAGGCTATTTGTGGTTGTCCTCACCTGAAAATTCTTCAAAATGACATGCATCTAGAAGCTATTTGGAGTTGTCCTCCCGTAGACATTTTTGAAATTTGGATGACCTTGGAATCTATTTAGAGTTTTCCTCCCTGACTTTTTCTGCCAGTTTGATGCCTCTAGTCTAGTAGTTATTTTAAGCGGTTTTCTCCGGCAAATTTTTGACAACAGAATAAATCTAGAAGTCATTTGGAGTTTTATTTAAGGCCATCTTTTAGCTTCATAGTCGATAATATTAGAGGATTTGAAATATATCTAGGGAGGGAATTTATTCCAAGAAGGAGCAAATTATTTCCAGGGGATCAGAGTCCCCCACAGTTCCGCTGCTCCCGCTGTCCACACATACTCTATATTCGGTATTCGTGGATGAACTGCTCTGAGGCTATTATTAGTCTTCTTTGATGTGTGGTAGTCTACCGTCTTCATGTGGAGCAATTTTCGTTACTCGCTATGTACGACACATATTAGTACATGAAAACGAATATTTTTACACACTTGCGTGAATCATATCGAACCTTGATTAATCATGGACAAATAAAGCACGTGGGGACCCGGTTTAGGAGGTGTCTGCACGTAGACTGATAATAAAGTTTATAATTTATCTGTGTTGTATTTGATTTCTAAAATTTTAACTTTCATTTTGTTATAATATCAATTTTCTAGCTTTCCCAGGGGGGTCAGCTGACCCTTTGACCCTCCTTGAATCCACGCCTGGACTAGACCATTGATGATGGGGTGATCAAGGTTAAACCTCGGTCAGGTGTATTGAGGGTTATCTTCCCTAAATCGTAAATTTTGCCTTCCTAATACCTAAAAATATTAGTGTAATTAGTACTCAAGCGTATAAGCCAAACGGGAAGAAAGAAACGATGCTAAAAAAGCAAAATATCTATCAAAACTATTTTTATTCGTTTGTATTTTTTTAGTTTTATTGTTAATTTAAAGTTATATTTAATGTTTATTAGATGTAAGTGCTTGGTGTTATACGGGAAGTTTTAGTGGTCTCTTGAAATATAGCCTATTTAAATTTAAAGTTAAAATTTCTCCTTGATGATAGTTTTCGATAGAAAACGAACTGTTAATATAATCGACATTAAATCTCATCTCAAACCACGTGATCACCATTGCAGATTACTCCAAAATCAAGAAACATATAAATCGAAACATCGGTAAAATTACTTAGTGGTAGTGGGAGAAGTGTGCCTCGGGTGTTTAGTTTTACTTTTCTATACCCTAGAGTTGCAATTATCCGGCCTAAAGTTCCAGCATTCTGAGCCGAATAACACTGTATCTGGGTGTAAATAATTTTCAATATTGGTTTGCCTCATCTAGCTACGCCTCGTGCACACCTCCCTTGACACAGCTTCTGTTACTAGCCAAATTAAAACAGTGCTGCTATCTACACCTCCCCTGACACAGTTTCTGATTCCAGCAAAATCAAAACGGTGCTGCTATCTACAACTCCCCTGACACAGGTTCTGCTTCCAGCCAAATCAAAACAGTGCTGCTATCTACAACTCCCCTGACACAGTTTCTGCTTCCAGCCAAATCAAAACAGTGCTGCTATCTACAACTCCCCTGACACAGTTTCTGTTTCCAGCCAAATCAAAACAGTGCTGATATCTACAACTCCCCTGACACAGTTTCTGTTTCCAGGCAAATCAAAACATTGCTGATATCTACACCTCCCTTGACACAGTTTCTGTTACTAGCCAAATTAAAACGGTGCTGCTATCTACACCTCCCCTGACACAGTTTCTGCTTCCAGCAAAATCAAAACGGTGCTGCTATCTACACCTCCCTTGACACAGGTTCTGCTTCCAGCCAAATCAAAACAGTGCTGCTATCTACAACTCCCTTGACACAAATTCTGTTTCCAGCCAAATCAAAACAGTGCTGATATCTACACCTCCCTTGACACAGCTTCTGTTACTAGGCAAATCAAAACAATGCTGATATCTACAACTCCCCTGACACAGTTTCTGTTTCCAGACAAATTAAAATGGCACTGCTATCTACACCTCCCCTGACAAAATTTCTGTTTCCAGCCAAATCAAAAGAGTGCTGCTATCTACAACTACCCTGACACAGTTTCTGTTTCCAGCCAAATTAAAACGGCGCTGCTATCTACACCTCCCTTGACACAGCTTCTGTTACTAGCCAAATCAAGACAATGTTGATATCTACACCTCCCTTGACACAGCTTCTGTTACTAGCCAAATCAAAACGGTGCTGCTATCTACACCTCCCTTGACACAGTTTCTGTTTCCAGCCAAATTAAAACGGTGCTGCTATCTACACCTCCCTTGACACATCTTCTCTTTCTAGCCAAATCAAAACAGTGCTGCTATCTACAACTCCCCCGACACAGTTTCTGTTTCCAGCCAAATCAAAACAGTGCTGATATCTACACCTCCCTTGACACAACTTCTGTTACTAGCCAAATCAAAACAATGCTGATATCTACAACTACCCTGACACAGTTTCTGTTTCCAGCCAAATCAAAACAATGCTGATATCCACAACTCCCTTGACACAGCTTCTGTTTCCAGCCAAATCAAAACAGTGGTGCTATCCACAAATCCCCTGACACAGTTTCTGCTTCCAGCCAAATCAAAACAGTGCTGATATCTACAACTACCCTGACACAGTTTCTGTTTCCAGCCAAATTAAAACGGCGCTGCTATCTACACCACCTCTGACACAGTTTTTGTTTCCAGCCAAATCAAAAGAGTGCTGCTATCTACAACTACCCTGACACAGGTTCTGCTTCCAGCCAAATCAAAACAGTGCTGATATCTACACCTCCCTTGACACAGCTTCTGTTACTAGCCAAATCAAAACAATGATGATATCTACAACTACCCTGACACAGTTTCTGTTTCCAGCCAAATCAAAACAGTGCTGCTATCTACACCTCCCCTGACACAGTTTCTGTTTCCAGCCAAATCAAAACAGTGCTGATATCTACACCTCCCTTGACACAGCTTCTGTTACTAGCCAAATCAAAACAATGCTGATATCTACAACTACCCTGACACAGTTTATGTTTCCAGCCAAATTAAAACGGCACTGCTATCTACACCTGCCCTGACACAGCTTCTGTTACTAGCCAAATCAAAACAATTCTGATATCTACAACTACCCTGACACAGTTTCTGTTTCCAGCCAAATTAAAACGGTGCTGCTATCTACACCTCCCCTGACACAGTTTCTGTTTCCAGCCAAATCAAAACAGTGCTGATATCTACACCTCCCTTGACACAGCTTCTGTTACTAGCCAAATCAAAACAATGCTGATATCTACAACTACCCTGACACAGTTTATGTTTCCAGCCAAATTAAAACGGCACTGCTATCTACACCTGCCCTGACACAGCTTCTGTTACTAGCCAAATCAAAACAATTCTGATATCTACAACTACCCTGACACAGTTTCTGTTTCCAGCCAAATCAAAACAGTGCTGATATCTACACCTCCCTTGACACAGCTTCTGTTACTAGCCAAATCAAAACAATGCTGATATCTACAACTACCCTGACACAGTTTATGTTTCCAGCCAAATTAAAACGGCACTGCTATCTACACCTGCCCTGACACAGCTTCTGTTACTAGCCAAATCAAAACAATGCTGATATCTACAACTACCCTGACACAGTTTCTGTTTCCAGCCAAATCAAAACAGTGCTGATATCTACACCTCCCTTGACACAGCTTCTGTTACTAGCCAAATCAAAACAATGCTGATATCTACAACTACCCTGACACAGTTTATGTTTCCAGCCAAATTAAAACGGCACTGCTATCTACACCTGCCCTGACACAGCTTCTGTTACTAGCCAAATCAAAACAATGCTGATATCTACAACTACCCTGACACAGTTTCTGTTTCCAGCCAAATCAAAACAGTGCTGATATCTACACCTCCCTTGACACAGCTTCTGTTACTAGCCAAATCAAAACAATGCTGATATCTACAACTACCCTGACACAGTTTATGTTTCCAGCCAAATTAAAACGGCACTGCTATCTACACCTGCCCTGACACAGCTTCTGTTACTAGCCAAATCAAAACAATTCTGATATCTACAACTACCCTGACACAGTTTCTGTTTCCAGCCAAATTAAAACGGTGCTGCTATCTACACCTCCCCTGACACAGTTTCTGTTTCCAGCCAAATCAAAAGAGTGCTGCTATCTACAACTCCCCTGACACAGTTTCTGTTTCCAGCCAAATCAAAACGGTGCTGCTATCTACACCTCCCCTGACACAGTTTCTTTTTCCAGCCAAATCAAAAGAGTGCTGCTATCTACAACTACCCTGACACAGTTTCTGTTTCCAGCCAAATCAAAAGAGTTCTGCTATCTACAACTCCCCTGACACAGTTTCTGTTTCCAGCCAAATTAAAACAATGCTGTTATTTTCACCAACCAAGTGTATGCGACTGAAAGCGTTATGTTATAAGCCAACCACATGTATAAGAGTTATGTACTTCTGACTTGTGGGAATTCTAATAATGTTTATAATTCAGAGTCCTTCCGACTTGTAGAAATTATAATAATGTTTAAATATTCAGTCCCCCTCCAACTTGTGAAAATTGTAATATGTTTAATATTCAGAGTCCTTCCGATTTGTGGAAATTATAATATTGTTTAATATTCAAAGTCCTTCTGGCAAGGAAAGGTATGTTATGTTTTGGTAGTCCTTTTGACTTGTGGATAGAGTTAAAAATATTGCAAAGTAAATACCGGAAATGTTTTCTGTTGAATAAAATATATCTATATTTATATATATATCTTGTTTATAAATAGTACCTACATTTATCTATATGCCTTGTTTATAAATAAAACTTACATTTATCTATATGCCTTGTTTTTAAATAAAACTTACATTTATCTATTTAACTCCTGATATGTCGACTTCACTTTATTCCTATTTAACTAAGTATTTTACACTTTCTTTGATTATTTTCTGGTTCATCCATTTCTTTGTTAGTTTAGCGCAATAATGCTGATTGGGTTTCTGGGAAGCATGTGACAATATATTGTATAAATAATATATTCGTTTTTAATGTCACATCTTGAGAATGTGGGGAATGCCAGGCCTCCACCGTGGTTCGGATTCCACGTTAAACCGTAGGTCCTCCATTTCATCTCACAATCACCCTACCTCGTAAGTGTGTATAACCCGAACGGGTAGTAAGACGTGGTGCTAATAATAATAATAATAATAATAATAATAATAATAATAATAATTTTAATTTTACTGTCCTATGTGCCCACTCTGCATTTATTCTCACCTTATTTTATAATTTTATACTTTGTATGCCTGCCTTTGTCCTGAAGGACGAAAAAAGGCTACAATATAATCACACGCATTTTATATATCCCTTATCTTATTACTATTATTATTATTAGCACCGCGTCTTACTACCCGTTCGGGTTGTACGCACTTACGCTATTGTGTAATGGTAGGGTGATTGTGAGATGAAATGGAGGACTTACAGTTTAAAGTGGGATCCTAACCACGGTGGAGGCCTGGCATTCCCCACATTCCCAAGATGTGATTAATACACGTCTTGTCAGAGGTGAAGGAAGGGTTTGGCAATCAGATAAATCTGTGCCGGGACCGAGAATTGAACCCCAGACCCCTGGCACAGAAGTCCGACACCTTACCCCTAGACCATCAGGTCACAACTATCCCATATAAAACCCACACACAATGAATACACGCATAAAAAACGAGTAAAATTCAAACACAAAATCTAAGAACTAGGAGAAATCAGAATACGAAAATTGCAGACTTAATTCAGACTTGATGAAAGCCGAGCCAACACATCCCCCATATTAGGCAACCCTCTCGCCGTCAGTGCAGAATTCCCCGCTTTCTAATTTACTAGAAGTCAAAAGGCTAGCCTAGCTCCAACTTTATTTGACATCCTAGGCATATGGGGTGGTTTAATAAAGATCGCTAAGCTAGGTTTGAAATGAGTATTAACTAGAAAATATTAACAATGTAAAGGGTCCAAATCAGCCTTTCCTTCGTTAATTCAAATTATATGTTATTTTTTATAAATGATTTAAATAAAAATGTCATAGGTAATCATTCTGAGTTCGAATTATACTTAGCCAAATCCCACTGTGATAATTAATATTTTCGAAATCAATTATTATACAATACAAATACTTATATTGAGATTGTTAATTTATTTATATTAATTTGACTAACAATTAAATAACATCATAAAATTATTTGTTTAGGAAAATTGTAAGAATATATTGAATGTTTACCATTAATTAGAAAATTTTCTTGTAAATATTTTTCTAACACCATATTTATCTTAAAATTTCTCGCATTATAGTTTATACTAGAAATTGTAATATACATTTTGCGACAGTAAAAATATTTTGACATCATTTATCAACATTATCTGGCTAGTTGAACTTTACTTAAATCCGGAAATATAATCAATGTCCATGCTATGTATTGTTTTTGAAGCTTCACTGTACCGATATACCATGGCATATTAGTTAAATTGCAACATTTATGTCAAGAGCTGAGTAGTCAAATTTAATTGAATATATTATTTTTATTAATTTTTGTATTAGATATAACAAATAAATAATTTACTTGGTAGGAGTGCTTTAAATGTCCCAAGTGAAATAACAAGGTATTTTATTTAACGTGCGAAGGGTTTCATTAATTTCAGAATGATCGAATAACACTTGAAGTAAACAATGGTTAAATATTGTGATTTTGGTCTACTCATCTTGTAGACACAACTTTTCATCCCAAAAACTGAATTAAAGAATGCCTGCTATACTGATACATATTTTGTTTCAATTTTATAAGAAATTTAGAATTATTTAATATTATTTTATGAATTGTACCTAATCATTGTGAAAAATAAATTTAAGTCATTTTAAAATTGTTTTAATCGCATTTTGGTTAAATTAGTTGTTTTTTCTTTAGTTGTTGATTTGGGAAATACATCTTGTAATTATTCAAGCGTTTTTTAAAAGAGCTGCTGCCGCTATACCTGGTGAAAATAATCTTCACCTATATATTATTTAAATATATATTTAGCTTGATTCCTTAGCTTAATTAATATTTTCAGGCGTAATCAGTATGATTTTAAATGCAACAGAAGTGATTTGGTTGTTATTTTTAAGAGACAAACACAATACAATAATCAAACAAAAGCTAAAATATAAGTTCAGACAAATTCTTAACATTTATTTTTTGAATCCACAGCTTTATAGTCAAAGGCAAGCAAGGCAATGTAGGCCTATTTGTTCCAAAAACACGATGTAATGGATATGCGATATATTTGTAATGCGATGTAATTGTATACATACGACCCTTCAAACCTATTGGTTGTACGTCAGAGTAGGGTTAGTTGTGTGTAGAGAGGTGGGGAAATGCGACGTGATGGACCTGCAATGTATTTGTACCAAAAACGCGATGTAATGGGCATGCGATGTAATGGTATACACCCCAAACTAATATAGTCCAGATTGATACACAAGACACAGTTATTTATGCATAAATACAATTTAAATTAAGCTTCATTTATTCTAAGAGCTAGCAGTCTTACCTTGATTGATTACACTATGACCCTACCTTATAAGAGGAGTTTCAAGTATTACGTAAGCGCCTTTGGAGGAGGGGGTTTCTAGCACTGCTTATATTTGCTAACAAAGGGGAGGAGAGTCAAAACAATTCAAAATAAGAATATATTTTAAGTTTTTAAATTAAATACATTTGAGAGTTCTCTACAAATAAATAAATATTATTATTATTATTATTAGCACCGCGTCTTACTACCCGTTCGGGTTATACGCACTTACGCTAATGTGTGTTGGTAGGTTGATTGTGAGATGAAATGAAGGACCTACAGTTTAACGTGGAATCCGAACCACGGTGGAGGCCTGGCATTCCCCACATTCACAAGATGTATTGTCAGAGGTGAAGGAAATAAATAAATACATTTTAGAAATTGTATATATACATATACAATCTAACAATTTCTTTAAAATGCATATATTATGAAGAGTGTTCTTTGGGATTAGCACGATGTTATCTTTATTTTTCTTGTGAAAACTTACTTAATGGTAGTTTACTGAAAAACTATTTTTGAAAATTTTGCTCCAAGCTATATTACACAATATAAGCAAGTTTTTATGATTGTGTCCTACCATTTATTTATTATAAAACCATTAATATGTTTATTTAATAATCTCTGGCTTACAAAATTTCAAAATTAATGCA
Source organism: Timema douglasi (assembly GCA_901482245.1). Taxonomy (NCBI): domain Eukaryota; kingdom Metazoa; phylum Arthropoda; class Insecta; order Phasmatodea; family Timematidae; genus Timema; species Timema douglasi. Next base: position 74,970 of record CABEEJ010003063.1, on the reverse strand, counting down.
CAACTTTTAATTTAGCTTATCTAGTTATCTTTAAATAAGATTACTATGATAGTCTACGTAGCCTTAAATAACATGCTTGTATTAAGAAATATACTTTAAAATGTTTAAAAAAACCTATAACAATAACCACATTTATTAATGTTGTGAAATAAAATATAGTGCCATATTTATAGTAAAATCAGTTCCTACATTTGGTTAACTAGGCCTACTAGTCAATTTTCATTAAATACTTACGCAAATATTTACATGAACAAAAGTTTCACAATAGCCACAGTAAAATTGTTTTGTTTAGGCCTAAGAGGCTCTAAAATATGTGTAGCGTTGCTAGTACTTAAATAAAAACAATGTCATTAATGAGAAATACGTATAGGTTGAAATAAAACGTAGGATTGCTTTGTTGAATTATAAGAAAGAATCAATAATTATTTAATAATAATTTATCACAAGGGACTGTTATTGTGTGAACGGAGTTACATTTGTTCTCCCTTTTCCTTTTCATAAAAACTAATAGTTCTACTGACTTGAAAAATAGGTAGCCTTTTTTTTAACATACCTGTAAATTCAAAACTTGTAGTCAAAACCAACATTAAATTTAAGTTACGGACATTCTAATATTGCAATTCATTCGAAGACATTATTTTGAACACCCTTGTCATTTAAATTTAAGAATAACTCCAAACGTATTTGCAGATTTAGTTAACATAGTTTTAGTGATATTTTGATACAAGGACTACTATGAAAGAGGTGTTTTAAGGTAAAACTATATATTTACAATTTATTCCATTTTAATCAATAGGAAGGACAAATTACAACGTCAGTAATATAAATCTGTGTAAAAATGTCGTAGTGCTATCTATGTTCAAATAAAACAACTCACAGTAGGTACTGTTCCAAGATATTAGAAGTTTTTAACTCTATGTTTTAGGCTAAATAACCTTAGGCCAAATGATTTAGGTCTAATGGTGTCAGGCCAAATTACTTTAGGCCAACTTTTTGTGATAATTTTTAGACCAGATGATTTTAGGTCAACTGCCATTTTGTAAAGATAATTTTAGCTCTTGTAGCGTAAATCGCAAGAACTGAAATCTAAAAACCTCTGGAGGACAAGTTTTACGAACACGGACAAATGGACTGTATGGTGGAATGGGAATGGGTAGTAGTGATGGGCAGAATTGGATGAATAGAATCGATTCATTCGATTCTTTCAAAATCATTCGAATTAAAAAAAACATTCGAATGAAAACATAGCTGACTTGATGCGAGCTGGCCGATTCATTCTCTTACCCCACCCATGTAGTGATGGGCATAATCGAATGATTTTAAGAATCTAATAATCATTCGATTCTTTGAAAAATAATCGAAAGAATCATTCGAATAATTTTGAGAAGTAGTAAAGAGTCGGTAATAATCGAATATTTACTACTTCTAAAAGTAGTTACTAGTTGCTCGTTTTGATTTGTGCTACTATTCTCTTCTATAATCGAATGAATCGAAAGAATCATTCGAATGATTTTGAGAAGTAGTAAAGAGTTGGTAATAATCGAATATTTACTACTTCTAAAAGTAGTTACTAGTTGCTCATAATCGAATGATTTTAAGAATCGAATAATCATTCGATTCTTTGAAAAATAATCGAAAGAATCATTCGAATGATTTTGAGAAGTAATAAAGAATCGGTAATAATCGAATAATTACTACTTCTAAAAGTAGTTACTAGTTGCTCGTTTTGCTTTGTGCTACTATTCTCTTCTATAATCGAAAGAATCATTCGAATGATTTTGAGAAGTAGTAAAGACTCGGTAATAATCGGATATTTACTACTTCTAAAAGTAGTTACTAGTTGCTCGTTTTACTTTGTGCTACTATTCTCTTTATCCTGCTGTCGAATATCCCAACACGCATTCCTTTGCGTGTGCAGCTTATCAAAACTTTTCTATTACTACATTTAGTTCCTTGTGACAGTGTCAAATACCAAAATACAGCCACAACAAAATACTCTACAGTGAATGAGTGAACGCATTTCTCAAATAAGTAGCTCGCAATTAATATAAATACTTTTGCGTACGATTAATAATTAAATAAGGAACATTCGCAATGTTTTATTAAATAAATAAATAGTATATACTTATCTACTTAATAAATGTAAGTCAACGTTAAAAAAAATTATCTCTCAAACCATTCGTGCTATATGCGATTAGTTAGTTGGGAAGGTAAAATTTTAAGGAAATGAAAAAGAACAATCCACGTAGTATGTACTATGTAGCAAAATAATCGAATTATTTTGTAATTTTCATTCGAATTATTTTTTGCTGTTAGTCGATTGTAAACTGTACAACCACTTAAACTTTGTATTAAATTAGCCTTAGAATCATTCGAATGCGTAAGGTCGATTATTGTGGAGCAATGGGTTTATTTATTAAAAATGAACCTAATAGAAATGAAGACCTGTATAGAGATAGCCGGGAAACATTCATAATCATAAGGTCGATTTTCCTCAGCACTGCTCGCCAGGGTGGGGTAAGCGAATGAATCGGCCAGCTCACATCAAGTCAGCTATGTTTTCATTCGAATGATTTTGAATGAATCGGTTCTATTCATCCGATTCTGCCCATCACTAATATGAACGACTCTTTTGAGTGAGCGAACTTATGTGAGCTAGCTCGCATCAACGAGCTGGTTCGACCCATCACTAGTAGAACGACAGAAGAGTCGTGAATGACAAACACTCCTGACTCTTGCCAGAGCGGATGTGCGAGAGTGAAAAAGTCGTGAGTAATGGTGGCGAGAATGACTCGCTCGCGAAGCGAGAGTCATTCGTTCACATCTCTCGTTCAATTTGAATGACTCGCTCACGAGCGACCCATCACTACGTGATACCCTTCGAGTAACGTTCACTTAAGTAAAAGACCTCCCAGAATATCTCTCACGTTAAGTTAACCGCATCGTGATCGCTTCCATTTATACACACGAGGAGATCCTATAACGTGATCTAGCCAGCCAATCATGTTAGGGACGTCTACAGGGCTATTTAGTAATTAATTTGTTGGTTTTAAGATCAAGGTTTACTTTTTAGCTTAAGTTCTAGTGATCAGACATTGAAACAAAGTAATTAAACCAAAATAGGAAAGCTAAATTTATCAAAAAGGTTTAATAATATATATTTATTACATCAATTGAAAACTGTAAACATTCACAGATCATCACTTTACATATCGTACAAAACCAGGGATTATACTCGAGAATGCAGATATTTGACTCGAGTTGTTACGTTAAGTTACGTGAATCGTGATCACACATCTATTTTCTTAAGTCAAGCTAACTTTAAATTGACGTTACGGTAAGTTTATCTTGATCCTGTCATAAAAGTTTTTGGATGTCACTTAGCTTATCTTTGTTAACTGAAATGCCAACTTGTAATTGTTGTGGTTCCATATTTGCACTAAATAGTACCGGTACGGGTTTATTTATAGAACGTGCTTTACAACATCCGCTTCTATAAAAGAGTTTGCCACAAACCAAAGCGTTGTTCTTCTTGCTTTTAGACTTTGAGAAAGAAAAATGCCAGGATTGTGTTAGCTTAATAGGCCTACTTTCTTTACAACTTTCTTTCCAGTCGTGGCAGAAGTAGTCTTTACCAAGTTGAAGCACAGTTCTTACTTCCTCAAACTTTCTGATGTACTGGGAAGGACCTACAATAATCTTAATTTTCCTGAACTTTTTCTACAAACGGCTAAATATGCGATCCCGTATACAGTTATTCTTGTCACATAATGCGGTAGGGCGTCTACAAGAACTTTGCAAAGCAGGCCTATCAATATAGAATTCTTGTTTTGGCCAGCAGCCCCATCTGCATAAAGCTCAAGCTTTTTAACTTCATCAAATGGCGTATTCATTAGGCGATGATGTAAAGCAGAAACAATTTAGTTAGAACCTCGGCTGCCATCCGATACTGACCAAGCGTGGATGAATGTATTACTCATTCTGCGGGTCCTTAGAAGAGCCTTCACTGATGGTACAATTATATTGGTGAACCTGACGTGAATAATAATTACTTTGGTCTGGTAGCTTAGGTAATGGTAATTTATTTTGGCAATTAAATGTAAACTTTATGATTTCTTCGTTTTTTTTTTACTCTCATAGGATGTTATATATAGACGGCAGAGTGGGTGTAAAACTTATGTTATATTTTGTCTGAAATATGTTTCTCAAGTACTCATACTTAGCTTTTAGCTCAGTTGGAGCTAGTTCGTTATAATTAGACCTTTTTTTTTATCGACGAGTCACTGGAAAAATATTGCCTAGGTAGAAGTGACTCAATAAAAGTTTGTACAGAATGTGGAGTTTTTCTGCAAATCTTAATGTTCACACCTCTGTTCTCTTGTGGGATCTCACCTGTTATAAAATTTTCTCGGCTTGAATGCTGAATCCTGCTTCTTGATACAATAAGAATTTCGAAGATTTTTTTTTTGCAAACTTTAACAGTGTTTTTTCCGGTCTCTTTTCGGAATCTTGGTACATAGTATTTGTTAGTAGACACCCTGTTTTTTTAGGCCTATTTTCATGAGGCTTACAGCCAGTTGTAAACCTTGAAGGTGTTTCATTAAAAACGTATTTTAACAGGAAATGATCTTTTTTTATTTTGTCTGCGGATGCAAAAAATGCTTGATGGAACTCCCTAATATCTTGGATGCTCAAACTATTGCATTTAAACACACATTTTTTAACTGGATCATGACTGCATTGTCTTCTTTGACTAGTGATGTTTTTTGGCAATATTTCGCTTCCATGCTTTAAGTTGACTCCCTTTTTTCCTACTATTTTTCCTACTGACACAATTTAAAACACCAGCAACTCTAACGTGATCTTCTACATTCAAATCTATATTCATTTTAACTAAAGATACTGACTAAACAAAACATGTAGACACATTTATTTTCATTTTTCAGCACCAACAGCTGGATGAATATTGAATATTTTCTTAAAATAAAAGTTTTGCCAACTTCTTAAATGATATTTTCATATTTTAAAATGTGTCTATATTATGAATATATTTACCAGATCCGAGTAGATAAAGAAAATAATAGTGACTAACTATTACACCAGAGGCATTTCTCAGCCTTCAATTAGCTTGTTTATGATACCGGATTGGAAGAGAAGCCATATTATTAACTAGATATTTTTGCAACCGTTTAATAAAGTTTAACCGAACGGGTAGTAAGACGCGGTGCTAATAATAATAATATAAAGTTTAAATCAGAGAGTTTTGCAAATATTTTTCTCTGCAATTAGCATTTTTTGAATCTGTTTCCACTTTTTGAAATTACATTTTTGTTGATTGTGATGATATATTTCAACCATGATAACATTAGAACCCAATTTTTTATTTTTGTCAATTAGCAAGTTTTGAAATTCAGCGACTCATAGCAGGTATCCAGTGGTGGTGTGTGATATTTATTTTTGGTGGGGCCAGGTGAAAGCTTACCGGTAATGATCTTTCTCATCGAGTGTTAAGAAAACTTAAATTAATTTGAGTTAAGTTTTCTTATTTTTTAAAATCACTAAACAAATCTACAACCACAAAGAAAAAAATAATAGAGATTTAGCATAAAACTTACTAAGTGATGACCTTACTTGTACAACCAAATATTAAAGAGTAAAAACATAATAAGCTCTGTTTTTCTTCACTCACAGTTAACCAGAGTTTTTACCAAACCAAGCAGTAGCAAAAGTTATTTTTTCCTTGCCATCCACCTGCATAAATATAATGTCACTAGGCTGATGTGCTCCTAACCATTTAATTTTAAGTTTTTCTTACAGTTTTGATGAAAAAAACTTTTTTAATACATAATCTACTTTATTCATTTTAATGAAACAATGAGGGATCGGTTTTTAACGTTCTCCGCAGTAAGGGCACATGCCACGATGTGCCCTTCTTTTAGCTATCGCCTCAAGATTATTTTGAAATTCATATTAGTGTGAATTAAGTTGAGTCTTTGGATTGTAAAAAAGAATTAAATGAATACTGGATAGGATTCCAAATAACGAAGATGGTTGCAGACCTTCAAATGGGGGGGAGAATGCAAGTTTTAGTAAGGAACAGATAATATCTATATTCTGTTATCTGCCAAACCATTCAACAACACAATATCTATCTCATGTAGCCTTATCAAACGTGCTCACTGGATGTCCTTTGATATAGAAAGCATTTCAAACTTCTAGAAAATCTCCAAGATAATGTTAAGAAGAGAGGAGAGTAGGTTATTATAAATAAATTGTCCTTCCTATAACTTAAGAGGGAAAAGAAACTCTCAAATCCAACACAATAGATTTATTAATTTTCAATAAATTCACACTTATTAATTTATATTATTTATTTCAATGGGTCATCACAGATGGTACTATATTTTAAAATTTAAATTTAAGAAAAATGTATATTAGGCCTATATATTTATATTTATTCATATAAGCTAAGCTAAGCTAAGAATATGCTGACTATAGATGTTTGATGTGCCTATGAGCTCAAAAAAGTGGGGTTTACTTTTCTGTTTGTCCCTTTGTTTGTCTAAATTCTAAAAGTCTGTACCTGGGGCTACAACTGAAAAAATTTGATAGAGTTAATTCAAGCTTTATAGTTAGATGGTAAGTGGTTTCATTCTAGCTACTAGGTTAAATAAAGGCTGCTTACTGGAAATCGATTTTTGGAAAAATCAAGAACTTTAAAAATGGTTCTAATGTTTTCACTAAAAATAAATATCTTGGCAATGTTTTACATAAACAATAAATAATTTGACCCAATGATACAAACTTTCTTATATAGTATATTAAAGAAAGGAAAAAAAATAAATTAAAATATGTTTTTTTGTAAAATATCATCAAATGATTTGTATTTGTAAAAATATAAGTAAATTATTTTTTTTTGTCATGAAAATCCTTGATACTCATTGTCAACTCAATCTTAAAGATCTATTTTAATAATTATCTCTGAATTATTATTATTATTAATTTGGTGACATGACGTGTAATAATTACAACTAGTGAATGTGTGGAATGCCAGGCCTCCACTTTGGTTCGGATCCCACATTTACATGTAGGTCCTCTATTTCATCTCACAATCACCCTACCATTATACATTAGCATAAGTGTGTACAACCAGAAAAGGTAGTAGGACGCTGTGATAGTAATAATAAGTTTAAATTTGTCATAAGTAATCTATTCTTAAATTAATTCACATTTAGAAGAACTAACAAACATTATATATTATCATATAAGATATTCTCCATATACCAATTTTTAGACAAAACTTGTAATCAGTAAACTCGTCAATAACAACAAAAACAGTTCCCACCTTGTTGCCAGGTCTGTTTAGTAAGATACCTTCAGCTTACACCCACTCTTACTCCTTTAATTGCTTCCATTATTATCCTCTCGCTTGCATACTTTTCATTATCGGCTTATCCCATGTCTTTCTTGGCATCCTCTCTTTTTCCATCCTTATTACATGCCCATACCATCTCAGTCTTGCTTCCTCTACTATCTCATGTACTCCGAGTACCCCAACTCTTCCCCGAATAACTTCATTCCTACTCTTGTTTCTTCTCGTGACAGCTAACATGCTCCCCACAAACCTCATTCCCATGGCCTCCACTTTCCTTGTCTCTCTTACATTCAATGCCCATGTTTCTGCTGCATATGTGAGAATACACATCTTGCCAGAGGTAGAGGAAGGGTTTGACAATCAGATAAATTTGTGCCGGGACCGAGTATTGAGCCCCGTACCCGCAACACAGAGGACCTTTACCCCTAGATCGCCAGGTCACCATCTTTTTTAAAAGTTTCATTTCTAATTTAAAATCTAATATTTCTGTTTTTTTAACTTTTTTTAAGTATTTACTATTTATAAAAATGAGTGTCATTCTTATTTCAAAAACATTATGTTTTCATACATTTCTAAAATATCAAATTTTAAACATGTAATATTTATATTTTATATTTGTTTTGACTGGTGACATTTTAAATATACTATTTTACTTTTAAAATAAATATATACTCTTAACATTTTAAAATTATGAATATATTCGAACTCGGGAGCTTTTAGAAATATTCAGCTCAAGTTCAACTCGAATAAAAAAAACCAAGCTTACAGACCCCTAGTTTGAACACAAAAAAAACGTAAAATTCATCATAATGTCATGGTTCATTATTACAATACTTTCTCTTGATATGACAAAGTAAAAAAAGTGTTAACTTATAACATTGTATTATATTTGCACCCTTATTTGACTTTTAGATTTTATTGATGCAATGAAGTTTCAATCCTCACAAAAGACAGTGACATAACCAATAGAGTATGCTGACTGTTTACCTATATAAAGATATCTGTGGCAGTGAGAGATTTAAGTGTAAATGTGTTAGTTATTATAGATAATATTAGAGTTTTAACACCAATGAACAAAGGTAAGCTAGGCTCCTATACATTTATTTTTCAATCAGTTTATAATAAAATTATTGTTGTAATTATAACAATATGTATACAGTCCTTGATGAATGTGGTGGGTTTGTAGATAGTCACCAGTGAATCTACTGGTTCTGTTGAGGAATGTAAGAAATTTCTATGTTATTTCTCATACTTTCTGGACATTTTACAAAATAACTGGTGAGTTTATAAAATTACCATTAGACACTGGTGAATGAATAAGTCAAGGTTAGGTTAGGTTAGGTTAGGTTAGGCTAAGTTAAGTTAGATTAGGTTGGTTTAGGTTAGATTTATTATCTATAGTTTTGTCAGCATGCATTATAATTTTATAAAATCACTGGTAACTGTATATAAGTGCTATTATTTGTTATATTGGTTATTACTTTTGGTGATTTTATACACTCACCAATAATTTTATAAAATAACAAACTCGGCACACCCACAGTAATATATATAACTAAGAAACAATAACTATGACAAATATATAACAAAAAAATAAGTGACTTTAAAAAGTTGATTGGATATTTTAGATCTCTTACTACTATACTATTGAAATAAGGTACGAAACCTAGCACGCATGCATTTTAGAGTTAAAGATGAGCTAAGAAATGGATACAACCAATAAAAAATTATAAGATTACTTTAATATTATTTTTTGTAAATAGGAAATATTCATTACAAATATTTTGTTTAAAAATTACATTTTTAAAACCTATCCATTTTAAGTCACAAAAGTAAAGAATAAATGAATAGTAAAATAACTATTACCCATACATGAATTGGTCTGTCTATTCTAAACTGATATTAATTTTTTTTGATGACTTTAGATTACATAGGTAATAACAATTCATGGACGGACGATCTGTGTCAATATGACCTTAGGTGATATATTGGTTTGTATATTGGGGAAATTGTTCCAAAGATATGTTTCAACTAAATACAATTATGAATTACTGATGTATAAGAATACTTCATTAATTGTTTTACTAAACAATAAAAATAGCTATTTTAAGGAAATCAAAACCCTTCAAACAAATATGTAATATATATTTGGTAGAAGGTACAGGAAAGGTGGATAGAAAACATATAAAAGGGAACAAACACAATATGGCTTCTACAATGAAATGAAGAACACAGTTCACACTTTACATTGCTGCCACTGGACAAATATTTATTGGCTACCTCTTTAAGCAAATTGACATTTTACACTCAAGCCCTTGAACTAGGTTTAATTCTATCAGAACCCGTCAGGGAGAAGTGTGAAACCCGCAATGCAACTTCCTAAAGAGGAAACCATAAAACACAAAAGGGAGAAAAAAGAAAAGGTAAAATATGATAGGACACTAGAAAGGCACGTGTAAGAGGAATAATATTAAGGACAAACACAGGAAAAGAAGAACAGTGAATGCCAATATATAATATATCTCTTTAAGGAAACAAGTCTATGATACTCTCACAAGAAAACTGGAAAGTAATAAAGAAGATAGGAATCAACTGAATGTTAAAGAAAATATAGAATAAATATACAAATTTAATATACAAAGAGGATATCTACAAATAAAATATCATAAACGCTTTTCAAAGAGTATGGGATGAAGCAAAAAACCTATATTCATTTCTGTTCAAGTAGAGACCCACAAGAATAAATGTTCATTTAATTCATGGCTAAATAAACCAACATTATATTTTAAAATTATTATCTTATCTACAAATAATGTGAACTATTTTATTTTATAATTTGAAAGTGTTACTTCCATATTAAATAAATAAGATCCAAAATCATGATCCCGAAATAAGTTAATGGCATTATAATATGACATGATCACAGTGACTACAAACATATGTACTGTCCTGTGCCCTGAAGCGTCTTTGTAGCGCTCTTAAGAACATGTTATCACTAGAGCCCAGATTTTCATGTAATTACATATTTTAATCTTGCCAATTAGAAATGTGAAAAGCGAAATGTCATCTAATGAGGTTGTTTGGAAATGTATTTTCAGTTTTAAAATCACATATTTTGCATGTTTTTCTATCATGGTATTATTTTTATGTCTTTCTTTGGGAAAATACTTTTAAATGATGTGTCATTAATATTCAAGCAACCTATACTTTCATAAAGGAATGTATTCAGTTAAAGAAGGGCAGTGAGGAAAGTTCAAGTCAGGTATGCTGGCTCATCATAGAGGATTGCAGTTGGTTTAACATAACTTTGTTTCAAACGTTTCTCGTGTTGTGAAGGGTAGATAATGCAGCGTTGCCAGAATTCTTAGATTTGAAAAAACCTATATAAAGCTGGGTTTTAAAAATACGGAATCGTCCAACATTCACTTTTTTACGAAATTCCAGCAACAGTGGAGTTTGTAGCATTTGTATGAGTTCTAAATCTGTTATATAATGCCAATTATTTGAAGTCTTTAATAAATGGTAAATTTAAATTGTGTAAAACAAACCAATAATTAAGTACAACTGATTAAAAAAGTAATTGTATGTAAGTCTATTTAGAAAAATATTTTTCTATTAGTTCCTTCAGAAATTTGCAGCCATTAAATTAATATTGTTTCAATAATATTTTTATGTATTATCAACATGGGAAAAAAATGTTTATTCAATGTTACATATTTTCACATTATTACAAATTTTACAACATATTTTATCTGATTTTGCTACATATTTATGTACATATTTTATGGGTTTAAACTTCATAAAAATCCGAGCCCTGTGTTTGGGTCTACTTATCTTTAATAAAAAATTATATTTCAATACACTTATGCTATAAAATGATTTGCTTTACTTGGTAAAGATAATAGAAAACCTAGATTTTGTAATGAATTATGTTGTTAATTGTTACATAGTTTAATAAGAGAATAAACTCATATAAGCAAGTTAAAGAGAACTAAAAAGTAAAAAAATTTACATTTTAAGTTTCATTTACAAAATAGTTTACGTAACGTCTTTAATATAACATATTTGTCCACAAATGGTGAAACTTAACATGTGTGAGGTCCGACCAACTATATTTCACAAGTGGCTATTATTTCTCTCACTGGCGGAAGATGTGCATATTTCCTAGGTGAGAAAACACCCTGTATACCCCATGTCTCACATCACTATCTAGAACTACACATACACACATATTCGCACTAAGACAGCTAGTTACCAAGATTGGGCACACTAGAGTGAGTGGTATCACTTGTCTGTTGAGCCAATAGGATGTATCAAGAGAATACCTGCTAAATAATGCATCACACTCGCTTAGTGATTTGTCAAAGTATGGCAAATCTTGAAATACACACTTTATGATGTGATTAAATTCTCTTGAAAGACATTTTGCGCTCAACCAGTCTTATTTCAAGTAAACCATGGCACGAAAGAATAAATCAGCACTTCTCCAAAAGACAACATTTAAAAGTGCTGCAGTTTAATTTATTATGACACAAACACATAAAATAATTGCCAATAATATACACAACAATTAAGTTAGAATATGACCTACTGATGAGACAATATAGTAGCTTTGTCTCTCACTGTAATACTTTTTTTTTTTGGACACACTTCAGTTAACAATAGTTTATAACTAGTCACAAATAGCACATTTAATATAAAAATACAACACATAAAATGAAATGGTTTAAAACATTTTTGAATTTGTCTGATCAAAATGTTAATTTTGAGTGACTAAATATTAAAGGTGCACTGAAAAGGAAATGCTAATTACTTTACCTGATTTCTTATTGTTGAAATTTCAGAAATTGACTCACTTGTTCGATTAACAGTACACATTATGGGGAGGGGGGGGGGGGGCTTTGGGGCCTCCTCCTCCACCTAANGGGTGGGGGGGTGGTGGGCTTTGTAGATTACTACTACTAATAATAATATATATATTTAGATTTTTGAGTTTGTTTCATAGCTATAATTTAGAAACTATTGATTCAAATTTAATTATAATAATTTTTAAAACAACTTTTTGAGGTTATTTCTATTTAATAGAGTCCAAATTCAAAATTTTACCTTAATAGATTATTGTAATGATGATATATGGGTTGCAATCTGAGCTTCTTGAAAAGAGGTTATTTCTTTGCCTTGTATTGTGTTTGTTTGGTGATCGGTGATGAATTGCACATTGTATACTCTTATCTCTATTCATTGGGGCTGTAGTTTGACAAATAATGTAAGTACGACACTTTAGTCCAGTTGGTAGCATGTCTTTCTACTGAGTTAAGGGTCCCAAGTTTAATTCTTAGCATGGCCGAAAAATATATCATTGGTGAAATGAGGGTTTCCCTTTTGACACCAATGAATTAATGACTGGGGGCTGGATGTTGTGTCTATTCCAAATTTAAGATTTTTAGCACCGCATATGACTACCCATTCGGGCTATAAGCTTATGTACTTTTTACTCTAATGGGTTAAATGTGAAGAAGGTTTAATTTAGATGAAAAGTACCCATATTGGTATGGAGAGAGTGGGATAAATCATTTAGGGAAAAACCACCCTAAGTACACCCGTATAAGATCGAATCATGATCTCCACATTATCAGCAGTCTTGTATAGTGTGAGCGTAACACCTCAGACCATGCGGCCACCGAAGCGGGTTAAATTTAAGTTAGTTGATAAGTCTGGTGTTGATATAACCTCTCAGTTCAAAAAGTGCAAGTTAAATAGTATCTCAAATAAATGAAAAAACAAACAATAATAATATACAGTTAAAAAGGTGAGACATATGACTTATTGTGTCAATGCTCTACCACTGAGCCATCCAGGAGTCATCCCATGTCCAGGTTCACTATTCACTCCCTCCAGAGTACAAGGTAACTGCGTTATCTGATAGCTCATTATCTTAATTGATAAATCTATGTAGCCAATGATTTCCGCAAGTTCATCACAGACTCTACCTTAAAATATGAATTAAGAATTACCCTGGGTACAGGACAACTCTTTAGAGGTCAGCAGTTAGAGCATAGGGTTCAATTCCCATGTTCAGGTGTCAATTAAGAATATTTAATATTTTGTTGAGCCCTTAAAAATGGAATAACGTGATATTATAAAATTCGGCCTAAGACTGTTTCAAATCAAGTATCAGTTCTGAAGTTGTAGCCATTAGATATTAACATTACAGAAATAGAGGTGGAGTGACAATTTTCTTTTGCACTTTCAAAAAAGATAAGACTCTGTAACCTAGGCCTATTGATGTTAAACAAATCAAAAATATGTAAGTAAAATATTTTTCATTCATAATTTGACCGAGCAACCATGGCTCTAATAATTTACAATGATTCGATTCATAGTTATAACAAAGCCTCATAAAATAACATTTTCATCCAAAAGATCATGGAACACTATGTAGGTAATTAATTATATTTTAATTAAAAGTGTATTATGTATAATACACAATTAAGTTAGAAAAGGCAGCCTATATTATAGACAATTTAATATACCAATACTACTGGTTATTTCTGAAAGAAAATGTGCATTGAAGTTAATATTGTATTTAGAATAAGGTATAGGAAAGGTAGATAGAAATATATAAAAGGGACGAACACAATATGGCTTTTACAGTGAAAAAAAAATACAGTTCACACTTTACACCGCTTCCGTTGGACGAGGAGTAAATGGTCGCCTCCTAAAGAAAATTGATTGTAACAACCCAATCCCCTGACCTAGGCTTCATTCTATCAGAACTCATCAGGGAGTATGTAACGTGCAATGCAACTTCCTAAAAGAGGAATTGAAGTTAAGTTTTTTGATTCCCCAATACTATCAATTGATTGATATGCTGTCACTGTAAAGCTATTCTTCTGAAATAGATTTATCAGTATTTATGTCGATGCATCTATACTAGGTGATAAAACTGACGAATTTGTTCAAAATTTTCGTAAAAGATTGTATAAAAAATTGTTATGAGAAATTTTTTTTTAGTAATTGTGACTTTAAAAATGTTTTAACAACATATTTAAAACTAAATGCTTGTTAAAAATGAAGCCCCAAGAAGAAGTAGCAACCAAATCTCTGTTGTCGGTTAAAGGAGCCAGTTTGAAGGAGTGTTGAGAAGTGAGTGTCAACTATTTGGGGCCCGTATGGTCCCAGTTAGCCAACGCCTTCAAGTCGACGTGTTCAAACCTCCACTTCTGCGTGATCGAGTTGGTATCACATGTTGTGACAAAAAGGGTCTGGCGGCCAGGATTGCTATCAAGACATCTTGGGTTGGCTCCGTGGACCAACCACTGGTGTTCCTGCAACAGAAATAGTGAGTTTATTTGTGAACAAGATGAGCATAACTGGGGGAAATAGTTAGTGTGAGAGGGAAAGAGAGAGTGTGTGAGTGAGGGAAAGAGAGGGGGATTGTGAGTGAGAGTGAAACAAAGTGAGAGTTAAGTGAAACAAAGTGAGAGTGTAAGTGAAAGAGTGATATTGTATGTGAAAGAGAGTGATAGTGTGTATATGAGAAAGAGTGTAAGTGAAATAGAGTGTAATTAAGAGAGAATGTTTGAGGAAAAGTGTGAGAAAGAATATGTAAGAGCGAGTGAGTGTGAATAAAAAAGAGTGAGCGTTTGTGCATAGTGAGAGAATATAGGCAGAGAGTGCAGGTGAGAGAGTTTAAGTGAAAGTGTGAAAATAATAAAAAGTGTATGTGTGATCGAGAGTGATATTGAGCATAAAAGTGGGTGTACAAGCAAGAATGTGTAAATGTGACTTCTCTTAATAAGTTTATAAAGGGTGTAGAAGAGGTTGAACAAAATTGACTGACTAAAAATTTCCTTCTAAGTGATCAATTATGGAGTGGGGTTAAGTACCCTTCCCTCCACTCCGTCTAAGGCCAAATGACCTGAATGCAAGGAATTTATTTCATCATACCATAACAAGTTAGTATTTGTTAAAGGAAGGGTTTGCTTTAGAAATCCTAGCACACCTTCAGAAATGTGTACTTAAGTCCTAGTTCCTGCCTAATTCACAATGAGTAACATTTGCTACAGTAAGCGTATTATTAGCCATCTCTTTCAAATTTTCATTGTTTCATTACACCCACGTGTCACCTTCCGATCAGGTCAGTTGAGGCACGGGGGAAGCGAGGTAAGCTTGTTATGCCTCACTGTTCGGCCCTTGCGTCTTTTCTCCGCACTTGCACCAACCACGCCAACCACCCTCTCTATTGCCTGGGCCGCTCCACACTTCATGTTCTCTGAGCCATCTGTGACGAGTTGCATACTGTACTCAGCGTCAATAAGAAATTCCCTTTCTATTGGCTCACTTGGCGGCCAATATATCTCACGTTCTCACGTGCCAATAAGAACTCTTATTTTCTCCCAGTGGACAAGGCCAGGCAGCAGCAGAGGGTATTTAACACGGTGGTTCCTAGATCAGAGGCTAGTCGGTAAGTGGTTACCCAACCTGGGTGTGCCACCATTTTTGAAAGAGCAAAAATAAATTGTCAAAAATCATAAAGAGCAATATTGTATAGTATCCTCTCGCTCCTTTACATCCCACCGTGACTCGTGTTGCCGGGACCATCACCCTAACTCCCACCGCGACTCACATTTCCGGGACCATCAACCTACCACCCCGCCATAAATCACGTTGCCAGAACTGTCACCCTACCTCCCCACCGCATCTCACATTGCCGGGACTTCCTCATATTCCCCTGCGACTCACGTTGCCAGGACATCCTTCTGTTCCACCATGACTAATATTTCCAGGACACTCTCGCTGACATTTTCCTACCCCTACTCACACATGTTTGAATACAACGTCGCCCAGAGATGACACTTTGTTGACACATCAACCAGTTACCACCGAAGCCGCAAACAAGGGATAAACTCAGGTATCCAGTTACTAGCCTGGCTGGTTTCAATGAATCAGTATAGTATGGGAATCTACTCATTACAAAAAATAAGAACTAATTTAAGGTATTTTTACATTATTTCTTACATATTATATTCGCTCTTAAAACTTATAATAATAATATGTACTTTATTTAACCACTAATTATATCAGTGTATGCTATTACAAACTATTTAACAGTTACAATAAGACCCCAGCTTTCAAATCATTACAGCACAAGGGTAGTCCTGATTTCATTAATGATAATTTTATCAGGCATGACCATAACCAAACCAAGTACCCTTAGCTCAGAAGGTGGCAGGTCTCAGGACGCTCTTTGAAAGTGTGTAGAAGGGGAAGAGGAGGGGGGGGGGCTCAACTAAAAGAGGGTTCAGAAGTCGTGACCAGATAAAATTTTAGACCTTGAATAACTTTTGAAAATATTTGAAGCTGCGTCATTTGAAGAATAATCTAGTCTTTATATATAAAATATATTATGAACAATTTTTTTTGCATCTCATCACCCATTCAGATTATAAGAATACCTTAATTATGCTAATAGAATAAAGATGAGGGTAGAATTTTAGGATAAATATACTCATATTTTCATGGAGGGAGAGTAGCAAACCAGGAATAAGTACACCTGAATGAGATTCAAACCCTGATACCCTTCCCATCAGCAATCCAGTCTAACATGAGAATGTCATATTTGATCATGCGATCACCACTGCAGGTAATAAAGAATTAAATGTTTGTCAAGTAAAAAATAAAAATTAAAGTTCATTAATATTCATCAAAGCTATGTTTTTGGTAGTTCTTAAAAGTAAGTACTCTCAAACATTCATATATACTTTTCAAGCATCCATATCTACTTCTCAAACATCCATATATACTTCTCAAACATCCATCAAATTCTCAAACATCCATATATACTTCTCAAACATCCATATCAACTTATCAAACCTCCATATCTACTTATCAAACATCCAAATCTACTTATCAAACATCCAAATCTACTTCTCAAACACCCATATTGACTTTTCAAACATCCATATCAACTTCTCAAACATCCATTTCATTTTCTCAAATACCAAGAGCGGCATCTATAAAAACCTCAAGATCAACTTAGATTGCTAAGTGATAGTACACTATCAAACTAAGTCAAAGGGTCTGAAAATGCTTCTTGTGTCTTGAAGTAATTAATCCAATGTATTTAAAACTTTAAATGTTACTCACCGTGTTGTATTTCCACAGTTGATTGCCTTGCATACCATGGCAGGCATACAAGGAGATGGATGCTTTATCTTGCACATTCGCCACATCCCAACACATGGTACGCCCCTTTGGTCGTACATCCTTGTGCCAGGTTAATACGAACGACTGCACATAGAAAGCACACCAGTTAATAGCTATATTCTGAAGATACTTTAAACTCAGGCTTGATGAATTTATTTTAGTGTTACACTTGAGTTAATAACTATTTAATCTATTAAACCTGTATGAAAACTAAACAATTTAAGGAAATAAACTAGCATATTTATATATATGATATATATATATGATATATATGATGATAGTTGGAAATAAGGCTAGTTGCACTAGTAAGCAAGGTCAGAATTGAACCACATTATATTCTTTGAGTATATATACTACAGGATTCAACACCTTAGCTCATTTGGAGGTGTGTCTGCCTACTGATCTATGGGTTCCAGGTTCGATTCCCAGCAGGGCCAAAAATTTATCATTGGTAGAAATATGGGTTTACCTTTTCACATTGATAAATTAACGACCAGGGACTGGATGTTGTGCCTACCCTAGTCTCAAGATAGATTATAAGGCATATTAATCTATGACAGGCTTAGCCAACCGGTAGTGGAGAATATATGGATTGAATAAAAAAAAACAGACCCAGGCCATAGGCTGGAAACAGTAATGGATGTAAAATGCTACGGTGAAGAATCAACACATAGTACCAGATTCTGAGAGTTAAAGAAGCTGGATTAGCCAGAGACACATTGTGTTTAAAATATATTTGGTTTGGTATATGTGATGACGCTAATGTTATTATGTAGTGTATCATTATGTTGTTTCGAGTGTCTTACTACTCGGTCTGGGTTATCTCTGTTTAATTGTATTAATGGGTTAGTGATGAATAAGGTGGAATTTAAAGTAAACGTACCTGCATTATTTTGAGGAGGTAAAGTAGGAAACCATTTAGGAGAAAAACTCTCAGAACACACAACCAAAATTTAAAGCTTAACGTCAACATCATCGGCAAATTAGATTAAACATGACCAACATTTAATCTGAGTGCCAACCAAAACTAAAACTAGACAAAATTTTAACTTAATTGATAAGTAGTTGATTTTACCTCAACTCAAAAGTTGAAGCACTGCCTCAAACAACTTTGTAAGTTAGATTTCAATATTTGTGAAAAACCAAATAATTAATATATATTGCTCATAAATCACCACTTGAAATTTTATGTAATGTTACCTAATTAGTTACATTGCCTTACTGTAAAAATTGCCTATACCAACTGTATCTACTGTAACTATCTTAGCTTGCCAGGAAGCGTGATAAATAATAGTCAGGGAGTTACCAGAGAATAACAGTATTTATTTTATTTGACATATTGGAGATAGAAGATATACAAATAATATTACAAATGCCGAAGTACCGCCCAAGGCAAGCCAAGTCGCAGATTTGTAGTTAAATATAACATATAATAAATATGACTAGAATTCAATATAAACATATTGTTTAATTAGTATGCTCGCCAAGTTAAGTTTAAAGTGAGAAACAACTATAACTACCATCAAGGATAGTCCACAACAAGTTACAACTCAAAGGTCAAAAGCAGAATTAAACTCTATTTATTAAATATAGTCACCTGGCGACAATAATTTGTATTATCATAATTTCTTTTGAGATAAAGAAACAATTTCCAAATATAATAAACTTGCCGCCTAACGGCTAAGGTATTTTGGACAGTACAATTAAAGTCCCCAACGGACTCAATATCAGCATCATTTACTAAGTGCCTTACACACATGCACTAATAATACGTACTCTAACGTAAGTTTAGGTACATAATAAATGCTATTCTTGAAAGTATCTTACAATCCAAACAATGCCCAAATACATCAAAGTTTAATTAGAGCAATACTAAAAATATATTTGCTCAACTCAAACAGGTGTTTAAAGACATTAAGTGATAAGCAATAAATCTATAGAACCAAATTATCCCGCTTTATCATAGCAATCTAATATAATTCAGTGCTCTCGAAGATACAAAGCGCTTCACTAAAGTTTAAGATCTTGCTTCTCGTCCAATCAAATATTATTCTACAAACCAATAATTTTAATAAGCATATCGCTTATAGTCAGAGTCCTTGATTCCCACATGATTAAATATAAATTTAGAATATCAAGGAATTAATTACTCACATAGAACCTATTTGGTTTTACCACCATATAGCATAAGTACGAAAGAGTTAAAGATAGAGCACATTGAAAGTTAAAATGCTCGGTCCCCACATAACCATAGGTTAATTTAAACTAGGTAAAACATACTTAAAATATTCTCAAAAAACATCAACTTGCTAATCAGACAGTCGGCAAGAGCGCAAATAGACGCAAGCCGCCAAGCAGCGAAGCAGAAGTTAGGTTTCATAGGAGAACGGAAGGTTTCCCTAGCAGGAAAAATACAAAAGGATATGTGGTTGCAAATCAACCACGCTGATACCAAAAAACCCATTTCGAAATAAAAATTTAAATTGACAAGTCCAAAATTAATAATTTTGAAAGGTTCCCCATAATATAACCGAAAGAGAATTTTGAATAATATAATTAAGTCTAAGCTTAATTGCCGCTCTCACCTAGTAAGCCAGTGATACAATGAGTAACTATGTAAAAGAAACATCGCAATATATAGCAGACACAAATACATGACATGCCCACAAGGGGAGGCCAAAAATAGAGTGGATGAGGGGAGACAAGCAGCACTTGGGAAGGATAGCGGTGACTCTAGCAACTCGTAGAAACTCCTGGAACCATCCAGGCGGTGGAAACGGAAACTACACTGGTGGTGTTGCCGTCACTTGTTTGTTTCTGGGTGGGGCTTCCTTCATGAGTGGACCGTCAGATCGTATCTCCTTTTAGTCAGTGGGATTGAGTTCTAGGGAGAGGAGGTTGTGGCATATGTGCTCCGGTATTTATGTTCAACAAGGCAGAGGGTGAGTGTTCTCCCATTTGATTGAGCTTGTTATTTTTTTAACATTCTTACACTACTAATAAGAAACCTTTTAATAAATATTCCAAGGAACAACATTGTAACTTGAACTACTCACAACCTTGTTATTGCCAAACCAAACAATATAACCAATAATTACCCTACAAAATAAATCAAATTATTTTAATAAGGCCTTGATGTTTTATTTACTTTTCAGCAAGTAAATGTTTCTAGTTAAAAATCCATAATAGCTATAATGTGAAGTGAATAATTTAACTATGTTAATAGAACAAAATGAGTGATAGCTGTTGGATTCCACAATGGCTTTATATCTTGTATACAAGTGTACGGAGCATTTGTATCTTCTTTAATACCCTTGTCAAAGCTTGAGCAAGGAACCCCTTTTTAAAACTGAAAACTGGACCATTTAGAGTGTAATAAACAAACTGGGTATATTTGAAGATCTACAATGTTTACAGAAATATTCAAATATAACAAATATAGTTGGGTCAAAGCTACTATTTTACATATCGGAATCTTAAATCCAAAGATCCAATTTACATTTAAATACTGAATCTCAAATCTGAATCTTGGAAAAAATTATTAACACAAGAGAAAATATAAATAGAATAGAAAAATATAAAATATAAATAGAAACTAAGTGTTGACATTTTTTTCATATAATCCATTCAATATAACTGAAAATTAAAAACAAATCAAATCAACCAAATTTTCTGTTGCTTGGAAACAAACAAGACTCCCAATAATTTGATGATGTATGCTCCAAAAGTTATTTATATCCGTAAGCTGTGATAACATTAACAAAAGGGAGATTTTCTCCTATTAACACTATGGATATATGGGTTTTTATTGAGATATTGATTTGCCCCGCGATTGAGCACCAATTATAGTTATATTGGCCCGCGATTAGGCATCAATTATAACGATATCGGATTTATTGTGATATTTCCTGCGGATGTGGATGATACCAGGTTTTATGATGATGATGCATACATGCCTTAATACACACTTATCACATGGTTATGTGATCTGATTATATTTGAAAATTATTCTTATGAAATGAGCAAGACTATTAATGTTGCACATGATTTATTTGAATGATTACACCTTGGATACTGAAGATATGATATTAAATGATACAGTTTTTGTTAATTTACAGATTGTTTTTCTGTTATATTACATGTTCCATCTTCTGAGTACTGTGTGCTGTGTAAAGTTATGTTACTATGCCACCGTTTTTCTGATATATTACTGGCACTGTATTCTGATATATTACCGAGTTCTTGTACTGTTTTTCTGTCTACTGTAACACTATGTATTAATATATTACTGGTACTGTTGTATTACTCTGTGTTGCTGGTACTGACATAGATTCATATGCACAAGCGACTTATATATGACCTACCCTTGCTTCTTGAACCACTTGTCACCAGTGTCAAAACTAATAAAAAAACTCCTGGCAACCTGATGTTGTGAAGGCTAGCTTCCTATTGGGTAAAGGGAGCCAGCATGTCACATGATTTTCAAAATGTAACGGAGTTGGTCTTTAAAAGAAAGAAAGTTTTAAGATGTAGTGCATTGAAATTAAATCTGAAAATGCGTGATTCTCCATGGATGCAGTATTAAAAGGAAACTTTACATACAGTTCTTTAAATAAAAATACACTTCATCCATGACTTTTTGAATATATGAGAGAAGTCCAAAACAGTAGCATTACAATACCCGCCATTTGCTTGTATCTTAAATAATTTAATGTATTTTGATACAAGCAAATTCCATACTTTGCAAGAACTATGTCATACTTTACCTTTATTATTCTTAAAATTAAGTCTGAATAAATTTGTAGAGTGTAAGTTTACATAAATTGTGTATGTGTGTAAGCAATGATCTAAAATTACTTGTATAACAATGCAATAGTTATGATAGACTGTTTATATGTTTTAATAACGGATTGTTTTTATTTTTAATGTTCAGTTTTCTTAGTGAATAGAGAGAAGGAAATTTTTGTTTTGTTATTTATCTAGTTTCTTTTTTATTTTCCTTATTTTTTTAATTACACTGAAAAATTGTTGCAATGTTCGTTGCACTGTTGTAGAATGGTGATAACATAAAAATTCTAGCCAAATTTTAAATTGCCTTGGTTGAATAATTAACTTTGTATTTGAGCGTAGGTAAAATTAGGTTAAGTTTCAATTTAATAAATACAAATCTAATTTAATTGTGTAGGCTGAAAAATCTTGAAAATTAATATAAGTTGATAGCTGAATTACCTCAAAGTACCTTAAATACAAATTAAATTTTGAAATGTTTAAATAAAATATAAATATAGAAATTATTTTTATAAAATGTTTAATCTAATTATCAGATAAACCAATTATTTCTATTAAAACTCGAATCTTTATGTGTGTTGTGTCCATTATTCTATCAATCATTGTTCGCCAAATTCTTTAGGCAAACTTTCTGTACAACATGAATTAGATTAATTAAACTGTCCTTAATATAAAATTATCATACATATTCCTAATTACAACCTTGAATTAATTTGAAAAAATGGGGTCACATTTTCTCACAATTTTTTATTAAATTTTATTGATTTAATTAATTTTTATTTATTAATGTGACCTCATTAATTTATTATCATAGAACTATTAATGACTTGCTATTGAGAGAGGTATATTACACTATCACATATTCAATCCACATTTATTGTTAATTATATTAACATTTATTTTTGTTATGTTCAGCATTTTTTATTTTTTGTTAAATAAAACTGTCTCATCATCCAAGGTCAACCTAACCTTTCACTTTTGTCTACCTTCGCTAGTAACACAGCTGCTTAGTTTCAGGGTCAACCTACCCTATAACTTTCACTTTCTTTCTACTTTCTTTATGTCAACTTGTTTATGTGAGCAATAGAAAATATATTATTTTACCCTAACCTTATGGAGCTAATAATTAAAATTTATAGAAAACAATCTTTGAATCATAAAGTATGCTTTAAATCATATATCACATTATCATAAAATATTTAAAACTATTTTTACGTTTCTAATTGGATAATCACTAATTACTTTTTCCATTAGTGAAAAAAAATTGTATCTGTTGGCCAAAAAACTTTTTAAATGTTGCCTAGTCACCTTTAGCACTTAAACAAAATAAATTTGTAATTAAAAACCAATAAGTCTAATAGGGTTTCACACCCTAATTGGCTCTTTAACACATTTTGCTACTGCTATTTCACGCAATCACAGAATACCCTTTTAAACTTCTTTATAATCTCTTTAATATGTCAATTTCAATCCAGATTTATCATTTGACACTGATCACATACATTGGTGGAAAACATCTGCCTGGCCTCATTTGATACTGGCATCACTCATAGGCTGCCCTCTGCTACCACTATACTTGATAACACCTGCTATCTTATCCTTGGCGGTTCCCTGACTCACCGGTACTAAAAATTAACCATGGATTGCACATAGCTAAGTCCATGTCTGGATACACCTTAACTCCTCAACACTGCTTGATGCCCTCGGGCCATCTTTAAGCTTGAAACTCATAACTGTCTTATAACGACGCTTGTACAAAATACTTCTGAAAACTCGTAACTCCCATCTTGAAATGCTTGAAAACAAGACACATATGGCCTCTCATGTTTCCACTTTCCTTAAATTGCTGTGATAATGCACTTAAGTGCATATCTGAATTAACTTCTTTAGATAACTTAAATTTCACTTTTCAGCTCATCAGCTCACTCTGTGATCTTGTCAATTTCTTAAGCAATACCTCATGGAGTTTAAAATCTTATTCATTAAATTTAAAATGACCCCCCATAAAAATATTAACTGTCACACATAAAATTCACCAGTGGTGAAATGATACATTTATTCTGATTTCCAAGATTGTCTACTAATTAAGTTTGATCCTAATCACCTAATTAATTAGCCAAACACCTAAAATTTATCTCAGACTGAAATTATATACCTTCTTCTCAAACTCAAAATTTCCCTGTTGGCATAATTTTATCTTAACTTGAACTAATAAATTTTCACCTAAATAATAATATACAATTAACTAAATAATGCCCATAGAATTTACTCAAACTTTAATCTACTCAGACTTTAATATTTTTGGTGGGGATGAAACAAATAATATTAGAAACAATTTGAAGCAAACATGCAAATAAATTTGTAATTGGTAGTGTGATATTTTTTTTTGTGTTATTCAGGTGGCATACCTGTTCCCCAGACCGGCCCCGACTATCCTTGATGCAAGGTTTCAGCCCAAAGCTCTGGTCTCCTCCCTTGTTCTCAGTGTCTACACACAGTTCAGGTGCGGCCACACTACGGATCTGCACACACACACATACAACCATTATACACACAATGTATGCAATGTCTCACTGTGGTGTGTCTGTGGATATATTAACAACATCCACTAAAAACCAAAACATAAAATTACTATAAAAACATCTTGGACATACATATAATCATTACTAGAATTTAATGTTTTCACCTAAGCACAAAACCGATAATTACAAACATAACATAAAAAATCAGAATATAACCAATCAATGGATATAATGGATTTTTTGTGGCTGGTTGTGGTAATGAACAAGTTCAGTTTAAATACCCAGAGAATGAAGGTGAGTTTTTGACTAAAGGCAGCATCAATTAATTTTGTGATAATTGGCTGTTTCTAACCAAAGAGTTGGGAAAGATTTGCTGTTATCTTGGAAATTTCAGGAAAAAATGAGAAATGTTCTTGTTTATGATACAATTTCAACTAAAAATGTGATCACACTATAGTACTTTCTTTAAATAGCAACAAGGTTTCAAGCTCTATATTTAATCAGCATTGGTGGCTGTTGGCAAAAAATTATAGCCCAAAACAAATATAATTGGCTCCAGTCATCACATCTTTTTTATACAGAGACAAAATGGCAATGGAAGAAAATTGGTTTACAAAGTAAGTTTGAAAAAATCTATTTTAAATAATACTTTTACTATTTATGACTAATAACTTAATTGCCTGTGTTCAAATATAAAAATAATTTTGCCTTATTTAAGGAAAATTTGATAAATTTATCTTTAATAACTGGATAAATTTCCCTCACACAAAATAAGTATTAAAACATGCAAAAGATAAGTAATAATTTAAATTAAGATGAGCAACTCAAAATTAGGGATATGGATTGTAATACTTCCAATCTCACCTAAAATAATAGATTATTTTCGAATCTCTCAACCCCCACACCCCAATATTTATTTGTAAATAGTTTCGTTTAATGTTTTATATAAAGTGCACACATAATTGATGAAAATGCTTCTATTGATCTAGATCAGGGGTTTCCAACTGGTGGCCCGCGGCCCGTGAGACCAATTTTGCGGCCCCCAAATCGTTTTAAGAATTTTTTTTTTATCTCAAAAAAAGTTACGAAAAATATTTCATAGCTCTTCAAAAAATGTATTAATATTCATAAGGCAAAAATGAGCAAATGAAATTGATAAAGAAATAATAGTCAGCCGTTCTACAAGTTACGCACTGCATCGCACAGTGCAGGACCCAGCAAAAGTAGTTGGGCCCTTCTACTGACCTCTCTCCCCTTCACTCCCGTAACAATAGACTCGCCCGGTAAGGCTTGCTGGCTACTCCTCTCGTCTCCACTCTGGCTCAGTCGCGTTTGCTTGACGTGTAGTGAAGTTTCACAAGTTACTTTACATTTTGAAGGCTTTGTTTTGTGTTGAGTGTAAAGTGTACCGTTGCTTGTGTCTTTTACGTGAATAAAAATGAGCGGAAACTCAAAGAAACGCAAAATTGAAAATGAAAACAGAATTTACAAGGAAAGCTGGGAGAGTGACTATTTAATTACTAACAACAGTGGGAAGCTTCAGTGTTTGGTATGCATGCAAATTGTGTCTGTACCAAAAGAGTACAATGTTAAACGACACTACTCAACAATGCATGAGGACAAGTATGCAACATATAAGGAAGAAGCTCGACACGCACTAGTTGCAGACTTCAAAAAGAAATTAAGACAGCAAACAGGTATGTTTATTAAAGTCTTACAAAATCAGTCATCTTCTCTGTACGCCTCCTACGCGGTGTCGCTTGAACTTGCAAAGGCGAAAAAACCCTTCACTGAAGGCAGTCTGGTTAAAAAGTGTGCTATGGAAATGGCAAAGGCTTTTGGAGATGCTAAAATGGCTGAGAAATTTGAATCAGTGCCACTTTCCAACCAAACTGTACAGAGAAGGGTCATTGATATGGGAGAACAAGTAGAAAAATCGCTGATTAGATTGGTTAAAGAAAGCATGCATTTCTCGCTATGCCTTGATGAAAGCACTGACCAGTCAGATGTCAGTCAGCTATTAATATTTATACGCACCACCTTCGAAGATTTCAGCAGTAAAGAGGAGCTATTTGATGTCTGTTCTCTTCAAGGAACAACAAAAGGGAGGGACATTTATGATGCTTTAAAAAAAACTGTCGACAGAGTTGGAGGCTTCAGTAAATGTTCAACCATTGTGACAGACGGAGCGCCAGCAATGACAGGGGAGAAGACAGGTCTGACGGGATTGCTAAAAGAAAATGGCGTAACGTGTCCTATGATCCACTGTCTTATTCACCAGGGAGCGTTATGTGGGAAATCAATGAAGAAAACGGAAGTTTTTAAATTTGTGGTTAAAATTATTAATATGTTAAGAGGTGGAAATCGAGCCCTTTTGCATAGACAACTAAAGCAGTTTTTGCTGGAAATTGAGGCAGAATATGGAGACTTGCTGCTGTACAACCATGTAAGGTGGCTGAGTGCAGGAAAGTGCCTTGAACGGTTTTTTGCTATTCGCAAGGAAATCCCTGAATTCCTTAATAAGTTTGTCTCGTCTGATACCACAGAACTAGAAGAAGAAATTCAAAGCCCAGAATTTTTAAAGCAGTTAGCTTTCCTAACAGACATGACAAATCACCTTAACACCTTAAACCTGAGTCTTCAAGGAAGAAACCAGGTCGTATCAGATATGGTGGGAATTGTAAATGGATTTCGAAATAAGTTAAATATTTTCAAACGTTCTTTGGAAAACAATGAGTTGACACATTTCCCTTGCTGTCTACAATTAGTGGCGTCAAAAGATCAGGAAAATGTAGATTTTTCAGATCTCAGTTCACACATTCAAGAGATCATTGAAGAATTCAACACACGATTCAAGGAAACTGAAACACTGAAAAGCAGTGTACAGCTTTACATGAATCCTCTTGGTGTTACAATCGAGGAACAAGAACCACACCTACAACTTGAACTGTGCGATCTACAAGCCGATACGTTCCTACAGACCAGACAAGAAAAGGGATCACATTTTTTTAAACTGCTATCCAGCGAAAGATACCCAAACTTAAGACAATTTGGACTAAAAATGACTTCAATGTTTGGGAGCACGTACATATGTGAAAGTGTTTTTTCTTCTATGAAATTCATTAAAAATCAGTACAGAAGTCGACTTGCAGATTCTTCCTTGCTGCATCTTTTGAGATTAGCAACAACAGAGCTGGAGGTGGACATTCGTTCATTGGTAGAGGCAGCTGATCGATCACAATACTCCCACTAAATTGTCCTTTTTTAAGTTTTATTTTGAATATATTATTAATTTCAGTTTGACTTTGGATTAGTTTTTTTTGGGTGCCATTTGTCAAATATTAAGTCAAATAAACTGACATTGTTGCTCTTCTTCGAAATTCAATTGCTTTTGGTATAATAGTTTTTGTTTATTTTTAATTTCACTCTTTTATGCAATTGTAAAATAGTGTTTTAAGCAAATAAAATGATTAAGCCTTTGTTTCAATAAAACAATACATATTATTTCATACTGGTACCTCTGTTCTATTTGCAGAGTTATTCGAAAATTGGCCTATTATTAAAGTGCGGCCCGCAATCATACCTAAGGCTTCCACTGTGGCCCTCGAGCCCTTACAAGTTGGAAACCCCTGATCTAGATGATCAGTTAGTCATATTTTAATATTGTTTTACTTTTATAACAGTGGAAATAATTGCATGGCCCTGTATATAGAATTGAAATTTTAATTTTAATGACTAAATTTGCAATGAGTTTGATTTCTGTTAAACTCTATTTTCAATATTAGCTGTATCAACTGGGCTGTACTAGATAGTATATTTTTCAAGCAAGTGCATTAAATTGTGGATTATTATTATTATTATTAGCACCGCGTCTTACTACCCGTTCGGGTTATACGCATTAAATTGTGTAAATATTACAAAATATATAGCCCTATCCATGTGCATAGTACTAGAATTTCTGACTATAATTACTAAAAGAAGATACAAAATTGGTTAGGTGTATCATATGACACTCTGTAGTCTCAGCGCCAGTGTGATTGACTCTGACCCAACAGGTCAAGATGTTCCAAATGGTTTTACTTCAAGTTAATACACATGGTGTGGTTTTCCCTTTATTAAGCTCCACATCATTATTTCTTCAGATAAATTATGACACGTATATCAACAACAAATAAAAAGGTTGAGGTATTCTTGACTTACAACATCACTCTATATTGAGCCCCAGTAGTTCATTGATATAAATTGTGTAATGTGTAATTAATACATATTCTAAAACAAACCAATATACTTTTTTAACCATTAATATATTTAGAGAATAAATTTAACTAAAACTAATTTCATCGATTTTATTTTTTTTTATTTTTAACGAATATACAGTAGAGTCTAGGAAACTCGACATTCCGTGTATCTCAACATGTGCACATGCACACAGTTGTTGGCACCAGTCATCACAATCCAAGGCCATTCAACTGTATAACCTCTAAGTTTGTTTGTGTAACTTGAGTGGAACAGTCGGGCTGTGGTGTTTTTACATGTGTGTGTTTGTTAGTTTTCCAATTCAGTAATGTGTTATTCGAATCAATACAATATTATATGTACAGTATTGTATTGCATTTCTGTATATTACCCATATGTATATACACCATTATATTAACAAGTAATACATTATAATGTGTGTATATTACTGTTGCTGCACTGTACAATACTAAAGTACAGTACAACTGTACCTATAATATTCAATACTGTACTGTGATTCATTCCTGTTTAGTAAACATGCAAGCAAGTTCATTTGTAAAATTCAACATTTTAATAACTCAACACCATCTCAGTCAACATTAGGTCGAATTTCCAAGACCCTACTGTAGTTTATTTTACTGTTATCTAAAAGAAAATTAAATCACTGTTCAATTTGCGAATGTACTGTAATACAACTTGTCTCTAATCTGCACATGCATTTTTACATCAAATCACTGAAAACTAGAATTTGCACCACCGCCAGAGATTATGCACAAGTTTCCATGATAATTAGTTTTTTTGCCAATAGTCATCGTCATCCTAATAGTTGGTAATGATTTTCTTTTACTTAATTCATTATTAAAGTGTATACAAAAACATCACTAGTGTGTATGTGGCATTATCTAGAGATAGGTTATGAAGAGTTTGGACACTCATGGTTTCCAATTAGTATAACTATAGTAAGGCCGAGTATACTCTGCTACAAATAAATAACATATATAGGAATACAATTCATTAAGTACCTTCTTGATACAATAATGAAATAAAATAAAATCAACATGAGCACTCACCTCCCCTTCAGCAAAATCGGGAGGTTCAATGGGAGGGTATTTGAGTGGCAAGTCAAACGCCACATTTTCCATAAACCATTTGAAAGATTTGCACTTAAGTGCTTCCCTGAGCGCCTTCTGTTGAGTCAGGTCTCCAGTGTCGATTGTGCGATAGTGAGGCCTTCGTTTGTACAAATACTCCTTGTACTCATCCATCCATACTTCTGCTACTCGCCGGTAATTCTGGTATAACAAGGAAAGACTATACAGATTGGTACACACTAACTAGTACTTGTTCATCAACACTTCTGCCTCTACTTGCCAGTGGTTTTGGTATAACAAGCACAGACAATAAAGAATGGTACACATTATCTAGTATCTATTTATTTATACTACTTCTACACATCGGGAATTTCAGATATAACCAAGATAAACTTCAGTTTGTTATACACTAACTTGCGTTTATTCTTATTGTGTTTTAATTAATTGCACAGTGTCTTTAATACTTTCATTTGAGAAGGAGAAAATAAGGACATGTGTTGAGTACTTTAATATTATTTACCTTTGGAGAAATGTAAAATCACTTTAAAAGAAAAGCCACACTAAGAACAGTAAATTGGGGTTTAACTCAGAATACATAGCTTAAATATAGTTATACCCCAAATATACAGTAATTTAGTTTTAATTAGAGATGTATCACATCCATATTTCCCGAATTCTAATCTTCATTTATCTATAAATCTTGAATCTGAATCTCAGAAAACATTATCAGCACAATATGTTATTCATCCTGGTTTGGTATGATATTTATTTCCCTCAGTTATCATTTTGTTAACATTAATAATTAAGTTGCTGTATAAAATAGAAATATTAACTACATGATGACTTTTTTGTTATGATATAAATTCACATTCAGTTAAGTGGCCTTGTGTCGGTTTGATTTATCCTATAATTATATGAGATTAAACCACTAAAAATCACAATAAGATTTCTAAAGCAAGATAATGAACTGTGCTACATCAAGGAATATTGTGGTTAAAAGTATTCTGCTTTCACATTAGAAAATCAAGAGAGCAAAAATAAGAATATCAAGGAGCTTTATTTAGGTATTAACGAATATAGAAAAAGTTATCAGGCTTAGGCCAATTTAGTGAAAGATGAGAATGGTAACCTGTTGGTAGATATGAGTGAGATTTTGAATATATGGAACAACTACTTTAGGTACATTTTGAATGTTCATGAAGGATCCTGATTGGACAAGGTTATCAAAATCAATACTGGTGAACCACTAGTTCCAAAGCCAAATATTAGTGAAATCACAGACACCATTAAGAAGTTAAAGAACTATAAATATCCAGGTTTAGATTAAAATTCCAGTAGAGTTGATAAAGGCAGGTGGTGAAAAGTTAGTAACATAAATTGCTATGTTCCATATGGAACGATGAGGTATTACCACAAGAATGGAAGGAAGGTATTATATTACCTATTTTCAAAATGGGAGATAAAGGGAGTATAGTGACTGTAGAGGTATCTCCCTACTATGCTATAAAATTGTAACCAACATAATTATTTTAATGAAATGGATGCCATATGCAGAAGAATTAATTAGGAATCATAAGTGAGGATTTCAACAAAATAAATCAACAATGAATTAAATTTTTAACATGCAGCAAATATTAAAAAGAAGCAGGAATACAAAATGACAGTTCATCAATTATACATATATTTTAAAAAGACCAACGGTTCAGTTAAACTAAATGAATTAGATGAAATTTTAGGTAAGTATGGGATACCCAAAAAAACTTGTTAAGCTAATTGAGGTATGTTTGTCTGATACGTGTGGCAGGGTATGGGTTGGATGTCACTTATCAGATGCTTTAGATATAAATAATGGGTTTGAACAAGGAGATGTACTTTATACATTACTTTTTAATCCATTCATAAAGTATGTTACTAGGGTAATGCAAGAGAGTAGATAAGGTTTGACATTACATGGTACAATTCCGCTATTAGTATATATAAATGATTTAGATTTGTTGGGCAATAGTAAGGAAAGTGTGGCAAGAAAAGCAGACATTTTACTAGAGGCTAGTAAGGGAAAAGGTTCAGAAGTGAATGCTGAAAAGATTTAAGTATGTGATCACACAGAGATCATATATTGGGAACGATAATTCAGCGATTACTGCAAATAACATATCATTTGACAGGGTTAATGAGTTTAAATGTTTAGGAACAATTTCAACTAACAATAACGATATTGAATTGAAAATTAGGGAAATAACACAGCTGGGAAATGCAAACTAGCTGGAAACAGTAATGGATGTAAAGTGAAATGCTGATAGATAGTTGTGGATGCCCATGCCAGATTTTATAATTTTTGTTAATAATGGTTGATCGTGAAGTACCATTAAATTACAAAGCCGTAGGACGTTGGTCTTGCAGTACTAAAGAAGGAAGTGGCCAAATACTATACATTAATTAAAGAGTATGATCACACACCATCTTCATGTTGATATTCTAGAGTTTCAGGGAACAAAACTACGTCTGTTAGTGGATGAAAATATTAAATGGGTGAAGGTATGGGTAATAGGTACCACTAAGTCCTCAGATGTAATTGAAGAGAGGCATGATGTTGGTTAGTGTTGTGAGTCTCCTGCTAAAAAACCAAACAGCTCAAGTGTGAGCATAAATAATAGTTAATCAAAATAATTAATGCAAAGTTGAAAAAAAAAATAATACAGATTTATTTGTTAGCCTAAAGATATGGTTTCATATTTTATATGAATTGTAGCTAACATTTTGTCTTGTTTAAATTTTACTATGTTTTATAACGTTCTAACAAACCTAACAAAATTGTATACATTTCCAAGATATTAGGCCATAAGTAATTTTATTAAAATTGGTTTAAATATATTTTTTACAAATGGGTATTATAAATAAATTTTAAATAAGTATTAAGGTGAACAAAACATTTGGCTGTCTGCTGAAAGTATCTGAAGTGCAGTCAAATGATATCCACTGACGGCTCAACCGATTGTGCCATAATAGACCATTTATTGGATCAGTGATCAACATTTGTCCAGCTTTAGCCTGGCCACCTTTCAGGGTAAGAAGAAGCTACTTGCAGGTTTTACTTTGAATGTATTCTCATTGCTATTCTCATTTATTTTAAAGTACTTGACTGTAAATTTGAGTAAATAGTACTCACCCTCCCAACAAAATCACCCTTCCCAGGGTTGGGGAAGGGGGCAAACTTCCTGTATATGTGGCCTACCCTGGAGCAAGGGGCGTCCACCATCTGGCCTCCACACTGCCAGATCTTTATCACAACAAAATATATTCAGATTAGCAAATTAACAATATGTACACGTAAGCTGTAGTATAATAATAGAGTACTAATAGTATTAACAATAGTTACTCTACAAGAGTTGTTGTCTACTTTTATGACATTATATTCCACAAAATGCTATGTCCTTTGACAGCAAAATATTTGTTTGTTACTTTGCAAGATGAATTATATGTGTGTTTCTAACTAGGAAAGAGAAATGTGATGTGTGCTACTATTAAAAAGAAATGTTATTGGATTATGTTACCTTGTAATAAAAAATATATATGCATGTAGAGGCTACATCACTTGTAGCTCGGTTTGTGGGAATATATAAACTAGAGATGGGCCACTCGAATCTTCGAATCCTCGAATCCACCGAATCCTGACAAGTATTCGAGATTCGAGGATTCGGTGTTTTACTGGATTCGATGATCGAATCTTTCACCTCATAACAAAGCATAATATGTTAAATTCAAAAATTACTTAGTTAGGCCTACTTGAAAAGCACAACTTAATTCTTAATATTTATTTTGTTGGATAAAAAGAGATAAACATGAATAAAGCCTTCTTTAAAAAAATAAAAAATTGTTAGGTGTGGAAAATCTTACATGTCTAGTACCCTCCACTCCCAAACCGTATGAGAAACTTGGACTCGACCGTTTCAACACATGCTCACGTCTAAAACTTGCCCCTCACGAACAATCTTGTAAATATTTTAATAAACACATCAAAACTCTTCAAAAACTGAAAATTAAAACTAGAATAATAAATAAACTCGAAATAAATTAAACAAATTACGGCTTTTTTTAAACAGAAATAAGAACATAGTACAGATGATACAAAGTTAGCCGCCATTACACACAATATAAAGTCATTCGCCATGATGTATACTCACCCGAGTGATGATTAAAATAAAGATACTGTTAATTATTACTACCTAACTGGTTTTAATTATCTACAGCTATGCGAAGAACCCCTATTTATTGCATATGATCCTTAAGTTAGACAAGTTGTTGGGTTTCATGAAAAATAAATACTGTCAACAGTCAGAAAGCGATAAAACTGTTTATTTATCCCTATCGACCTATGTATCGTATATCGACTGTTTGTTTAGAATCGATTCAGGTAATCGGATCACTTAGTAAGCGCTCTCGAGTTTTAAGGATCAAATAACGACTTGCTTATCCATTATTTATTTTAAAATTGATTTTAACTTAGTTTTTATTATTTTTAAAAAAATATGTTATTGAAGTAATCGTGGAAATATTCAAACGTAGTCCTGCCTTATAAAATGGGAATGAACATATGTTTGTGTTTTAAATAGAATGTATTCTCAGAAATCGATATATCCCTAGAATCGAATATATTTGTTTTCTATGCAAAAATAGATAATGGATATAAAAGAAAATAATAATAAAACATACTTAAGCATTATTGAGTTCACTATTTCCAATGTATGTTTAATTGTTAAGCATGTTGTTTTAGTCTTTATTAAAATATCCGTTTGTATTTTTATTTTTGCTATCTTAATACAATAAAATATCCTTTAATGATGATTAAAGTTGATCAAAGGATATATAGGCCTAATCTGTTTATTTCACATGTTTTTTAGAAACTTAACCCATTCTAACAACACTTTTAAAAATAACTAAAATACACTCAAATTCTGATTGATTTGATTTTTAAACAATAATATGAGTCTAGAATGTTTAATTTGGCTGAATTTTAACCTGTATTTTGCAAGGGGGGTTTGGGGTTGATTAAAATTGAAAGCATGATTGAAATAAACCTTAATTCACAGTTTAGGCCTATATTGTATTGTGTAATGTAGGTCTATTTGTAAAGCATTAAAATTTATAATGATTTGCTAAGATTCGGATTCGAAATTAAAATGTAGATTCGGATTCAAGAAATAGTGGATTCGATCCATCTCTAGTATTTACCAGTAATTATATATTGTTGCCCAGGGGACACCTCCTTGCACTAATCATACAATCTTTCTATGTACTAATGATATTAGGTGATAGCGAGTGTGAGGGTGTAGAACCAGTAGAAAAACTTAACCTAACTTAAGCCTGAACAGACTCTCGTCACCGTTAGGATGATACCCCTTTCAAGAAAAATACCCATGGTACCAGCATGGAATCTGAACCAGGACCCCTAGGTTAGTAGCCACAGTACCACGGGGCCGGTTACCTTGTAAGAGATATGATTACCTTGAATGACAGCTCATACTGCTCTCCACCCCATATCTCGAGCCCCTCGTCATAGCCACCTAGCTCCCAGAAGAACTTGGTACTAATAGCAAACAATCCTCCTGCCATCACAGGGCTCCTGAAATACGCACAAATTAAAATAAATAATAAGTACAGTAGCTGATAAATTTTTAGAACAACATTAAACTTGTAAATTACAAATTTAAACACATATTACTTCTATAAGTGTTTATAAGGTAATGCTATTAGATTTGGAAGAAGGTACAGTAATGGTGGATAGAAAACATATAAAAAGGAACAAACGCAATATGGCATTTACAGTGAAATGAGGAACACAGTTAATACTTTACATTGCTGCCCCTGGACAAAGTGGTAATGGCTGCCTCTTGAAGAAAATTGATCATTACCGCCCAATCCCCTGACCTAGTTTAATTTAATTCTATCGGAACTCGTCAGGGAGAAGTGTGAAAAGAGGAAACTGAAAAAAAAAGGGAGGAAAATGAAATTTGTAAAGAATAATAGGACACTTAGATAGGAACATATAAAAGAGGAATAACATAAAGGACAACCGCAGGAAATGTACATTGGATGTGAAAATATAATAATATATAGCTCTTATCTATTCACCTTTCCTGTACCCTCTTCCAAATATAGTACAGCTAGCATCTAGAAGTGTTAACAAATATTAGGTATTATTTCAGAAAAATTCAATAAAATGGCAATGTTATAAATTTTAATGCGTTGATTCTCAAGGGACCAGTACATCATCTCACTCTCTTTCTTCTTTATAATATGAGAATGAAAAACATAAAATATTATGGTTACTTTATTTATTACTTCAATGTCAGTTTTTTTACTCAGTAATCAAAGAGGTGTAATGAAATTATATAGAACATTTAGTATTAATTGCAGGTTAATTTCTTACTTGAAAGGCTCTGTGGGATTTTCCAAGTCTGACGGGAGCAACGGCAGTCTCTTGTAGAAAAACTCCCAGTCGAATGCTCCTCTCGCACCTTCATCTTGTGCTCGGTATTCAAAAGTTTCAAATGCTACCACATCTATGAATGGACAAACACAAGTCCGATAGTCCTCTGCTATTGGTTCTAAAAAGAAACATATTCAACAATATTATAAAGATCATTTACCATGTTAGTAAGACCATGAAATACTAAAGCAAATAAAACAAAATATAGCTGTTTTTAACTTTAAAACAAGTGTAGTTATTGTTTAAATATATGAAACAAAGTAAGAGCTGGCAAAAGTATAAAAACAGTTCAACGTTAAACATGTTTCAAGATTTAATAGTGTAATTTTTATTTTTAATGTGAGTCCTGTGGCAGATACAGTTCACAAGTTTAAATTGTCAGACCCTAAGATGAATTTTAAATAATAGTTGGAGTTTTAAGATATGATACTTTAAAAGTCACCAAAGTTTAGAGAAAATTACAAAGTATATATTTCACTCTTGCGTGGAATTAAATTGATTATTACAGAATGTTTCTATGCAAGAAAATATTAAATGTTTACCAAAAATTAAGGATGGGTGCTTCGAGCCTTGAATCCTGATTCCTGAGCGATGATGGGCTTATCCACCAATAGGTAACAAAATAGTTCATAAACAAATTCCAATCAAAATTGTTTTTAAAAAAAGTTTAATTTTGAACAGCAAAATTCCTTCAATTAAGTACTTACATAAAAATGTATATACTAAAATAAAATATAATGTGTGGATGAGGTTTTTAAATGCAAAGAATAAGATTAGGGATGGACT
The DNA here is from genome assembly GCA_901482245.1 of Timema douglasi. Lineage (NCBI taxonomy): Eukaryota > Metazoa > Arthropoda > Insecta > Phasmatodea > Timematidae > Timema > Timema douglasi. The sequence continues at coordinate 37,476 of CABEEJ010003063.1, read as the reverse complement.
CTTAAATTCTTAAGGATATTCAAGATTTGAGATTCAAATCCTTTAAAAAAAACAATTTTTCAAGTGAAATTTGTTTTATGGCTGTAACATGGTTTAAATTAGGAGGGATAGCGAGCATACTTACCTTGGTGATACTGGAGTAGAAATTATTTATATATAACATTAAAAAGCACACAAACACATTTTTAAGGACACGCTGTCTAAGAATAATAATAATAATAATATAATAATATAATGATAATAATAATATAATTATATTATTATTATCATTATTATTAATAATAATAATATTAATAAATATTATTATTATTATTATTAATATCAATATCATTATCATCATCATCATCATTATTATTAGCAGCACTGTGTCTTATTATCAGTTCGAGTTATACGCACTTACGCTAATGTGTAATGAAAGGGTTATTGTGAGATGAAATGGAGGACCTACAGCTTAACGTGTGATCCGAACCCCGGTGGAGGCCTGGCATTCTACACATTCACAAGTTGTGATCAAAACACATCTTGTCAGAGGCAAAGGAAGGGGTTTGGCAATCATATAAATCTGTGCCGAGACCAAGGATTGAACCCCAGACCTCCAGTACAGAAGTCTGACACCTTACCCCAAACCGCCAGGTCACCCAACACTTAACTGAATGTAATTATTGGAAGCCTATTGCTATGGGAAACATACCGCCCCTTCCTCCTAGCACGCCAAGGCAGTATAAGCCCCCTTTTCAGAAAAAACCGAGTAATCACCCTAATAGTCAGGGTAAGCCTTTTCTTCTACCGGACATTTCTAAAGTTATGTGTTTTCATTGTCACCAGCTAGGGCATTATCAGCGCCAGTGTCCCTCGGGAAACTTGTGACGCGTGGTGTCAATGGAGGTCTCACTACGCGACTGGGGAAAAAGTATTGTCTCCCCCCTCCTCCCGTGGTTCATTTGTCCATAGGCCCTCATTCTACATATGCATTATTAGATACCGGCTCCTGTGGATCCTTTGTTAACTTAGTTGCTAAAAAAAGTTAGAGGGTATTGTTAATTATAAGGTAGAAGTTATTGAACCGAGACCTTTTGTACTAAGAAATGGTAGTTTGTTGATTGTTGACAACGTGGTCTCGTTATCTATTAAATTATGTGGGTTCTCTTGGAAGAGAAAATTGTATTGTCCCTGCTCGATTCTCTATGATGTTATCTTGGGAAATGACTTCCTATGGCAATGTAGAGCTATTTTGAATATGTCTCAGAGAGAGCTCTATTTTGAATTTTCCCCTAGAGTCAAAGTTTCTTGTGTGATATCTCGACCAGTCTATCTTTTGTTTGTATTAATAAATATGAAGATGCCGTTCAAAAGGTTATAGAAAAGTTCCCCGATGTTATTACTACTAAGCTGGAGAAATGTGATATCTTGCCCTATAATATTGTTGTTGAGGACAATATCCCTGTATGGTCTGGCCCTTATTCCTGTGCTCCCCCTAAGATGGAGATCTTTCGGCAGCTCATTGATGACCTTGAGGTCAAAGGTGTGATTCGCCCCTCCAAATCTCCATATGCCAGTCCGGCTTTCATTATCCCAAAAAAGGGAGAAGGGCATAGGTTGATTGTTGACAACCGTAAGATCAACAAAAAGATCCAATTTGACCCCTTTCCTATGCCGAGCATTGAATCTGCTTTTAAGCATTTGGGTAGGGCCAAGGTATTTAGTGTGATTGATCTTAACGCTAGGTTCTTACAATGTTCATTGACTGAGTCTTCCAAGAAGTTCACTGCCTTTGTTACGCCCTGGCAACAATATGAATTCAAAAGAGTGCCCCTAGGCTGAAGTATCGGAGGTCAAGCCCTGAGTCGACCATGTTCTTTCTGATCTTAAATACCAGTTTGTGTTCAACTATCTTGATGGTATTTGTGTGTACAGTGATAGTATTGAGGATCATATTGTTCATCTTGAAAGTGTGTTAAGTCGCTTGCGTAAGGTTGGGTTGAATGTAAATCCAGATAAGGTTGTGTGGGCTAAACCCTCGATTCGGTAATTGGGCTACGTTATCTTTTGTGGGAATTTGCTCATTGACCCTGAGAGGATTAAACCTATCTTAGATTATCCCCCCCCCC
>CABEEJ010003063.1:7494-35350 GCA_901482245.1 Timema douglasi | reverse complement strand
CCCCCCCCCCCTCTAAGAATCTATTATGAGGTTTATTGGCATGTGTGCCTATTACTCCAGATTCATACCAATGTTTTCTGATATTGCCGCCCCCCTTAACTCACTCAAAAAGAAAGGAGCTATTTTTCATTGGGGCGAAGCTCAATCCAAGGCCTTTGATATCCTCAAACAGAAGCTTATCTGAGGTTCTGAGAATGCCTGAGTTCTCGATCCCCTTTTTACTGCATGTTGATGGGTCATCAGTAGCTCTGGGCGCTGTTTTATCCCACAGGTCACCTGATGGTGTTCGGCCGGTTGCGTTCGCCAGCCGAACTCTTACCGACTCAGAACGGAGGTGTAGCACATATGAAAAGGGTGGTGTTACACTATGTACTCGGAAATTAATGGGAGTGTTGTAGTTGTGCAAACCTAGTAGAGGAGGTAGCCAGTTGATGTTAGCCTCAGTGTGGGAATCCAGAAATATGAGCACTTGTGCTGTGGCCCTGCGAGCACCCGCCAGACGAGCTCTGATGAGCCCTGACCTCTCGGGCAGGTGGATCACCTTCACCTTGGCCAGGTGTTGGGTGACATAGTCATCCAAAGGCTTCTTGCAGTGCTCTGCAACGACATTAAAATATACTTGTAAACAATAATAAGACTATGGAACAACTATAACAATAATCTGTTATACTACACAATAGGGAGGAGAAAAAATTATTTGTTCTTAAAAAATCATAGGAAAAATATATTCCCTTGTTTTATCCAACTTAATATCTTGAGAAACCCAAAGAAAATTTAAATAAAACGTTAAATGAAAATATCACGATAGATTATTATATAATATTATATAGTATAGTAACTATCAAAATCATAGCTTTTGATAAAGTTTTGATACGCACAACCCATCCTATTTTCATTAATTTTTTTTAACTGTAGTACAGCCTAAATAATATCAAATTGCATAATAATTCATTCTTAAGCTACTACTACATATCAGAAACGGATGTAAGAATTAGTCTTATTATTTATTTAAGTTACAATTTTATGTAATTTTAAGTTTAAAAGTATTATTGAGAGTGTCATGTCAAAAATGATGCTTTATTTTTAATATTGAGTCTCTTTTTCAATTTAAAACTTTTTTTATTTCTATAATGATAACATTTTTATTTATGTAGTTGAGTTCTAAAATTATATATTTATATTTGAATTTTAGCTTGGCTCAAATTGATATTTGGGAGTGTCATTAGAAATGAATTCAATATCAACTTGAATGAAAAACCTTAGGCTAACAAATCTTTACTTAACATTTTAAAATAAATGTTTTATATATTTTACAAGTTTACACATTTACCACCTGCCGCCTGTTACATTGTACAAGTATCAATTGCACCTTCATTTGACCAAAGACCAGGGGTGTAAGACACTGAATGTCCATGAAACCAGGAAGTACTAAGATACAGTACCAATCAACTGTGTGAAAATAACCTCATTGTTGAATATTAGATGTGAAAATATCCTCACTACTGAATATTAGCTGTATAAAAATATCCTCACTACTGAATATTAGCTGTATCAAAATATCCTCACTACTTAATATTAGCTGTATAAAAATATCCTCACTACTTAATATTAGCTGTATCAAAATATCCTCATCTACTGAATATTAGCTGTATCAAAATATCCTCACTACTTAATATTAGCTGTATAAAAATATCCTCACTACTGAATATTAGCTGTATCAAAATATCCTCACCACTTAATATTAGCTGTATAAAAATATCCTCACTACTTAATATTAGCTGTATGAAAATATCCTCACTACTTAATATTAGCTGTATAAAAATATCCTCACTACTTAATATTAGCTGTGTGAAAATATCCTCACTCTTGAATCCTAATCAAAGATGTCGCACTCTGGATGGTATTCATAAAACGGATATATTCGACAGACACTAACATTAAAGATTAACTTGTTTTTCATAACTACTTAATTATTGATTTTTGAAGTCTATCTATGCCTAATTCGTACAAAATGTCTGTTTAAAATTACAACCTTCTGAGCCTCAAGAAAATTAATTTGTGTTACATTGTGTACATTTCCCCCCTATTACTGGTGCTAGAATACCAGCAGGAAAATGTTTCTACCGTGGGAAAGAGAGTAACTCAACCTAATACCCCCAGAGTCTAGAGTCACCTTCCCCTCTAAACACAATAACTTGGTATTTCCCCATTGTTTTCACCAAAAGGTTTCCGCCACTCCTCTCTTAGAGCCCGTAAAACAGTTTTCAGTGAAACGATACTGACCTGGCTTTTGCTTTAAGCAGCTTGCCTGGCTTGCCCGTGTCTAACTCGGGCAACATAATCTTTATAAGCTCTAGTTTCGATTTAGTCATTTTTGTTTTGACTTTATGCTCATAAAAGTTCTCTTTTACAAAAAAATGTATATAGTATACTATTCACTAGTGACATCAGGATTGTAACTAATTATAAAAGTTATTTTTAACGAATAGATGTTTCTTGAAAATAAATAAAAATAAAAAACTTAAATTTTCAGTGCAGGGAAAAATTTAAACCCCAAAAGGCAAGTGGTTAAGCTGTGGATTTAGATTACAGTCTACTTTTATTAATATTATTTTTTTGAAGAAAAAAACATGTTTTAACAAAATAAATAAAAAAACTGAGAAGTGTATGGTAGTTACATTATTTACATTTCCATACCCAATCATCTCCACAAAAAATATATTTTGAAGACATGCAGTTTTCCAAATTTTCTGCCTATAAATGAAAACAAACCTCCTCTCCTCTTCATTATAAGATTCCTAAGAATGATTTGAATATAATCATCTCTTTACATTTAAATTTGATTATTTGATTTAAAAACAACTTTTCCTCTGATCTGTGTGCACATAATTAAGTTGCCTTCTCACCAGATAAGTACCTAGATTTTCTTGTGATGAGTGGAAATATTCAGCTGAGCTAAACATTTATTTAGGTATTTCTGTGAAAGTTGTGTGTATAAAGACTAAGTTAATAATGTGAAACCCGCATTACTGGACATATGGACCAGACATAAAGTTCACCTCGTATGGGTTGTCAGTGATGGGGAAGTCAAGGTTAAAATCACGGCCTGGTATATCGAGGGTAGTTTTCCTTAAATAGTTTCCCCTCTACTTCCACATATATGGGGTTACATTTTCTCTAAATTTTGCCTTCTTCATAAAGGTTGATACACTTTAAAAAAAATTGAAATTCCTTGACTTTATCAATTTTTCCAACCAAAAAGTATTCATTAAATCAGTATTTTAAATGCAAAGTAATAAGTTTGAATATTGTTATTTTCACTGTGTTTTATTAATTTTAAACACAAGAATTATTAAATATAAATATATTAATGTTATTATGAGCATCTCATGAATTGGAGAAAGAACAAAGGATGGCTAAGTGTGCATTGAGTTGCAGTCAACATTGGAGATATGTGCAAGGAAGTGCAGGTTTTTGTAACCTGTGTTAATAATGGTAGCATGAGCATTGAAGCTCAGGGCAGCCCGTGTCTGTATAGAGTTGTGGTTGAAGTACAGTTTCTTGTGTGACATGCCCCTGCTTGCCACTGGTTGACTGTGTGTGTGTGTGTGTGTGTGCATGTGTGCATGCATGTGTGTGTGTCCATTCATTGTGTTAACATCATCGTGGTATTAAATATCAACAGTGGCATTTATTATTTATGTGTTTTTATAACAATAGAACTTATTGAATTTAGATAATATTTTGCTCATCATTGAACTGTTTACTGTTGAGCCTGAAACAATTTGTAAATACTGTATTTGAAAATCTTGTTGTCAAGGCCTATTCATCATGTGTAGCTCTTTTCCGTGTAATCACATTTCAAGAATGTTTTTTTTTTCGGTTGCTCACAGCACACAGTAAAATTTGCAAACTTTGCATTTCTACATCAGCGTTTGATTTAGAGCTAAGGTCCATGGATTGGTAACCACATAAAGCAAACATGTCCACAAAATACAGTGAGTTATTTACAAATTCATAGCCCCTATAGACATATGTATCTTTTATAACCTAAAGGAAACAAGTGCTATATCAATAGGCCACCTCTCTTTAAAAATGGCATTTAGCGCAGGGAAGGAACAAGTCCTAAAATACAAAATAGTTTTAATCCCCCTGAAAAATTTTAGTTTTCGATATATTTCCTTTCTACGGTTAGCAACTCCCATATGTTGCGAACTAGCCATCATACACACAACAACTGTCCTGCATCTATTTCTCTTCCAATGTGTGCACCTCCCCCTGCGCTGCGCCTCACTGCGCACCTGGAATTATATATGCTCTTCTACTCTGTATTTAAGAAAATATTACAAAAATATCTGAAAATTTATGTGACTTTTAAATTTGTACCAAACATCTCTCTGACTTTTACCTAAAATACCAAATTCAAAGCCGGGAATTTACTCAGTAGCTTTCAACATGTTCGGAGCTTATAATCTAAGTAATATTTCCTACACATGTGTTGTGCAACAAGTTCAAGAGACAGTATACACAATGTTATCAGCCTTAAGTATTAAACACTCGTTTTCATAAGTACTTAAGGCGTGAACTACTAATTAGTAAATATGTGTTATTGACAAGTAGAGCAAGAATTCCTTGGTAGTATGTGTAGTGAGGGAACTACAGCAACAAGCTAAATCCTTCGGATGTTAGATCAAGACCTCCTGAGATAGTTATATGTGCAAAATGTATTTAAATATTGATACCAACAATGAAATAGTTGACCATGTTGTTTTAATGTTACTTGCTGTTTGTGTACAAATATATTTAATCCCCAATTATTGGACCTGAGCTATACCGTAGTTATAATTTTATCAGTATTGTTATTTAGTTATATCCCAACCTATCCCACATATGACCTTTCCAGAGCTGTTGGTTACCTCCAAAGGGGGTTTTTAAGCTTCAAACCTATTACCTGTTTGCTGAAGATTTCTTGTTCATTTCTCTTGAGCATTAATTTCTCATCTTGGGGATTTAGTGGTATGGCCTAATCTTACATTTAATTATGTGGAAGTATTAATAAAAATATTGAAATGGATTATGAAATTAAATATTTAGATTAATGTCAATAAAGTTTTATATAACAACTAATGTTCAGATATAGAAATGTTAATATGGAATGAATTAAGAGAGTATAGTTAAAACGTTTAAATTTGGAATAAGTAACATTCTGTTATCTGATTAGAGCAGATATAATTAGTGGTGAGTATTTTAAATACACATTTCTTGTGTTTTAAAAGGTGGTCAGTGTGACACAATGCAATGAGTGATCGGTCAATGAGCTTCAGCTCACCCAAATGATAATCTGTATCAGTCTCGTTCCATCTAGTCAGCATAAAAATGCTCTGACTTAGCTTACACATTCTAGCAAAAATCCAGACAAAACTGAATGTAAAAATTGATAGACAATTTTCATGTTAAGGTACAATCCTTGACTCAACTAAATTTAGATAGTAAACAAAAAACTATAACTAGTGTATTGGACCTCCATAGTTAGTCTAATTAAACCTAAGAATAAATCACTACTAAACTCCGAAAATGAGGAAGCAGCCTCCTTAAGTTTCAAAAGTCTTATCAGGAATTTTATCAAGTAGTCTAGTTCACTAATACCATGATAACACTCCTAAGTCTATGTACACATTGATAAGTCAGTCAACAAAATTACATTGCTCGAATATATTTCCTTTGCACACATACCAGCACACTAATGATTGTGATGATGGTGAAACCTAAATATTATGTACTCAGTGACATCCAAACCAAGCCATGATTACTAATCATTTTGCTAAATACACCCAGACACTAAGCCTGTAGACTAAGTTGTTCCTTATGTTTTACTTTACATCCATTAATGCTTCCAGTCTGTGGTAAATTTTAATCAACACATATATTATCCACTACCGGCTGGCTAGGGCTGTCATAGCTTCATATACATTATAATCTAACTTAAGACTACGACAGGCACAACATCCAGTCCCCAGCTATTAATTCATCTTTGTGAAAGGGTAAACCCACATTTCACCAATAATAAATTTTTTGGCCATTTCGGGAATCAAACTTGGGACCCTTAGCTCAGTAGGTAGATACGTTACTGACTGAGATAAGATGTCAGACTACCATAAAACACACACACAGATATATATAAAGTAAATGCAATGAAATAATAGCATATCACATCAATCTCAGTTCAATTGTTTTAGGAAGTCTTTAAAAGAATAAAAACATAATGATTTTACTATTTATTAATTATTAGTGTTATTTTAAAGGTATGAATAAAGTGACATCTGCAAATAAAAGGACTTTATGTAGGAATACATAATAGTATATCTAATAGTTTTTCTATACTTCAGATAAGGCCCTTTCTATGGAAATTGGAATGTATAGGCTTATACATAAAACAAACTACAATCATGTACAGTAAGTCCTGCTATAACGTTGCCTATTAGAACGTTGTTTGGTTACAACGTTGTTAATAATTTGTGACCATTTTTTTACATAATGCCCGCTATTGGGTACAACGTTGTTTTTCATCTGAACATGCGCCAAGTGTCAACTGCCTGGTTCTCGTTTGTGTGGGACTAGTAGGCCTATGAGTCATGCATGTCACGTCAGAGATTTCTATCCCCCCCTTCCCCATCATTCATACAACAAGCCGCTAATAATAATAATAATAATAATAATAATAATAAAAATGGATATTTTTACGCAAAAAAACTATAGTTTTTTTGTTTACAGTATTTTAAATTTGAAATATTTTACTTGAAACTTGATACTTTTTGCGCCAGATTTAGAGACTTTCAGCATTACTGAGTTGGCAACACTTATGATGGTGCAAGCTATGAGCAGTTTTGTTCAAGCATACAAATTTTTGTTTAGCTTTCTTTGTAGTTTTTATATTTTTAGTTCACGTGGGTCTTTTGTTTATCTTTCGTGTTTTTTATATTTAATACATTTTAAGTTCGTGTGTAACTTGTGTTTATCATTCTTTATTTTTATATCTAATTTTTTTTAGTTTGCAGGCAACGTGTGTTTACTTGTTTTGTTTTTTATTTTAGCTAAGGAGAGGGGGGGGGGCAGGGGCGGGGTGTTATCCGTTTGCAATGGTGTCTAAACGTCCATGTAATTTATCTAACACTTTAGTTGCAAGGAAGAACAGACGATCAATTAGTCTGGCTGTTAAAATGGATGTAATACAGCAACTCGAATTCAGTCAGCGCGGTGTAGACATTGCTGCAGCTTTGGGCCTACCTGCAACTACTATTCACACTATACAGGAAAATGCTATGAAAATTAAGTGCAGTGTGGAAAACTTTTCAGGGCTCAGTGTGACAAAGGTCAGGCGTACAAGAAACGAACGCATTGAAAGGATGGAGAAAATGCTTTCGCTGTGGATTGAATCTCAAAACCAACGTAGTGCTCCAGTTAGTTTAGTCATTGTTCAAAGTAAAGCTAAATCTTTATATCATGACATGCTAAAGCCTAAGGACGGCAAAGGCTCTAAAGAAGAATCTTTCAGTGCCAGCCGAGGGTGGTTCGATGGTTTAAAGCACCGGTACAATTTTCATAATATTAAAGTGACTGGTGAAGCTGCAAGTTCTGACAACATTTTGTAGAAATCCTTTGTTGTCGAACTTTAAAACATCATTGAAGATGGCGGATACACACCAAACCAAGTTTTCAATGTTGATGAGACCGGACTGTTTTGGAAACGTATGCCTGTCAGAACTTACATTTCACAGGAAGAAAAGACTGCACCAGGTTTTAAAGCTGCGAAAGATTGTGTAACACTGTTTCTAGGTGGGAATGCATCTGGTGACTACAAGATGAAGCCACTCCTGATTGCCAGATCAGAGAATCCACGGGCTTTGAAAGGAAAGATGAAGGAGCACCTTCTTGTTATTTACAAAGCCAATAAAAAGGCGTGGATAACTGGTGCCATGTTCTGTGAGTGGTTGAAAGTCTACGCAATACCTGCGTGGAAGAGGTACTGTGCGAAGGAATTTAGATTTCAGAATTCTCCTGCTAATTGATAATTCTCCCTCACATCCTCATGACATTCCTGACATGGATGATCATGTGAAGATTGTTTTCCTCCCTCCCAATACTACGGCTCTAATCCAACCAATGGACCAAAGTGTAATTGCCACTTTCAAGTGATACTATTTGCGACATACGTTTGAGCAACTTGTTGCAGCTACAGATGGTGAAGATAAGACCAGCATCAAGGAGTACTGGCAGAGCTACAATCTCTTTAACGCCATCAACAACATATCCATGGCTTGGCAAGAGGTTTCCCATACATGCCTCAACGTGGTGTGGCGAAATCTATGGCCTGAATGTGTCACAGATTTTAAAGAATTTGAAGAGATTATGCCAAGCGCAAACACAAACCTCCTCAACATTGCTCGTGAAGCAGGTTTCCAAAATCTGGAAATGGAGGACATAGAAGAGGTGGTGGACGCCGAGATTGAGGAACTCACTAACGAGGAGCTACAAGAGCTGGCCCAAAATCCAAGCCCTGAATCTGACAGCAAAGAGGACAAGCTTTCATGCACATTTAGTATGAATAGCATGGCTATTGCATTTCACCGCATTCAAGAAGGACTTCAGATGTTGGCCGATGAAGACCCTGATGTAGAATGCAGCGCAAGAGTTCACAGGACTGTCATGGAGGGCCTTACATGTTACCAGGAAATTTACAAAGAAAAGAAATGTGCCGCTAAGCAACCAACTATCCGTGCATTCTTTCAACCAGTGTCCGCCATGGTGACACATGAGGGGGATAAGATTATGAGTGGTGAGCCAGTCCCATCCACGTCCCGAAATTAAATGTATTCCTGTCCTGAGCTGTTTTCGCGATATGATACTACATGTATTTGTAAGAATTGGGGCGGGGGGCTTGGAACCTAACTCCTACACTTAACATTGATTCTTATGGGAAAACATAACTTTTATAAAGTTGTGTTTCTCAGGAATAAAACACAACATTATAAGAGGATTTACTGTACACAATTTTGCAGCAAATTACAGCCTGAATAGGTGGGCAAACAGACTAAATGTCAGGTTCATTTCATCTGCTTCTCGAATGAACAAGAGGTTAGGGTTCAAATCTCAGCTAGGTAATACCGAGGGTAGTTTTCTTAAATGGTTTCCCACTCACCCTCCTTCTTCTCCATCCCAATAATGAAATTAAAATGTGAATAGCCCTATATGGGTAAAGCAGTTGAAAAATAAGTTATATTAAATAGTTGTAGGACCATATACAATGACTGGTCATTAGCAATTTTTTCTATAAGTTATGGATAAGGATTGGTAAAGACATCTTTTTACTAAACATTTTTAGGGTTATATATTTTCCAATTTTATGTTTTTCCTCAACTCCTCCTCACTACCGCCTACCTTTAGTGCTGGCGTCGTCAACCAGAATGACCTCTTGAAGTAAATGTGTAGGTGACCTGTTGATAACACTGACGGCTGTACGTAGAAGAGTGCTCCAGTGCTCATTGTGGAAAGGGACAATGACGCTGACTGCTGGAAGGTTGCGCAAGTACTTCTTGGACTTGCAACTGAAACAGGAAACAAGACATTACACTTGATAAGAGCATTCTTACTAGTACATGGGACCAGATTCACAGTCACACTTAGTGTGCTTATAGTGCGGCTCAGTACCAAACACAAGACAACAACTACCTAGATCAGAATGGACTGGGCCATTTTTATATGTGAAACTGGCTCATTCCATTCAAGTCTAGTTAGGGGTTGTATTGTGTTTTGTACCAAGCCGCAGTTAAGGTGCGCCAAGTCTGACTTTGAATCTCGCCCATAATATCAAACTATAAATAGTATATCATATTGTGAAAATTGAAAAATGACACCTGGACACAGGAATCGAACCCAGGACCTTTGGCTTAGTACGCCAATGCTCTTACCACTGAGCTATCCAGGATTTGTCCTGTGCCCATGGTCATTCTTCATTCATAGTTTAAGGCAGAGTCTATGATGGACGTGCGGAAGTCATCAGCTTATAAATATGTGATTATATAAGATCACAGCCATCAGACAACGCAGCCACTCGCGACTCGGTAATTGGCATATGTTATTGCAGCCATTTGACAATTATATTATAATTGTACGGGATTGCATATATTAATGAATCAAATAGCCGAAGCTATTATAAGCCGATGACTTCCGCATGTCCATCATAGACTCTGCCTTAAACTATGAGTGAAGAGTGAAGAATGACCATGGGCACGGGACGAATCCTGGATAGCTCAGTGGTAAGAGCATTGGCATACTAAGCCGAAGGTCCCGGGTTCGATTCCTGTGTCCAGGTGTCATTTTTAAATTTTCAGAATATGATATATAAATGGTGTTATCCTCACTAAAATGCATAAAATAAAACTGTATCCAGCCTGTGGCCGGATCAGTATATTAAAATGTCTCCATCTTCCTCTATCCGTCCAAAATCCTTCCTCCTTTAATTTCTTCCAATCTTCTCCTCTATCATCTCTCTATCCCTTTAATATGATCTGGTAGGTTTGTAATTTGTATTGAATTTCTAATCAAAGTTCTTTTAGCACCACGTCTTACTACCTGTTCATGTTATATGCATATGTACTAATTATGCTAATGAGTTAGGGATAAGGAAGGTCGAATTTAGAGGAAATGTGTATTTGTGTGGAGGGGGAGTGTAAAAACTACCCTAAGTACGCCTGATTGGGATTCTTACTCTTATCTCCCAGTTATTGACAGTCTAATCTAACACAATAATGACACCTTAGACCATGCGGCCATCACCGAAACCGGCTAATCATAGGTTTTTTTTCACAAATACCATTAAATTCATATTGAGTACGCATCTTAGCCACAAAACTACAGTCCTACTCATTGCGCTTTAAGGATGTAAAGCGTTGTCTGTGGCTCTGTAACGATAGAATAAATTAAGAGAGTATTTGAGAACAAAGTGTTGAGAAACTTATTTGGAACAAAGAGGGATGAACAAACATTAGAATGGAGAAATTACATAATGAAGAGCTTCATGGTTTATGTGCATCCCCAAACATATCAAGGATAATCAAGGTGTAAAATCTGATATGGGGTGGGCATGTGGTGTGTATGGGTAATGACCGGCGTGTTCACCAAATTTTAGTTGACAGACCTGAAGACACAAGACCCTTTGCTAGGCCAAGATGACAATGTGAGCATAGTGTTAAAATAGATTTGAAGGAGGTTGGGTATTAGGTGAGGGATTGGATTGTAAGCTGGTGTTCTGGTGGCCATGAACTTCCAAGTTCGTCAAGGCCGAAGAGTTAATCAGTTGGTGTATCTTAGCCCAGATCAAATCGTGTGTGTTAAGGTTGCCTTGCTATGCATGGAACTATTATCATATTGACTTTAATTCAAATGTCATAAATATGTTTTTGCCAATTAATTTTGTCAACATAGTGCTTGGAGAGTACAATATGAATTTTGTTCCTGCTCATGTTTTAATAATAGTTTCAACCATTTATCCAACACAGATAGGCTATGGCAGTGCCACAAAAGAGCTTTTTTTTCCCAAATGACAATCATGGTAAGATAAGCTTAGTTATTTTTTATATTTTGCTAATTAATCAAAATTAATCAATATTAATTAATGAATAGTTTGGAGAAAGTTTAAACCAATCACAAGTGATTTTAAGACTCTCTGTAGCGTTCACTTGTTCCCCTCCCTAAACCACCTCACAGGTATTTTAATTTTGACTGACATTTGTAAGGCTGAAAGATTCCATGGATATATTCTATAGTCAGATTCAGGTGGTTGTTAGTTATCTGGGCATAAAGTATATATTTTACCATGTGCATAAACGAGAGTAATGCTTATATATTTAGTAAAATCGATCATTAATTACTATGGTAAACAAAATATTATTAAAAATGAAAAGTCAAGAATTTTTTTTTAAAATAATGAATGTAAGGTGAGGACTCTTGATTTTGGTTGGAAGAACAGTAGAAAAAACTCAAACATATTTTGTTGAGGCCGGCAATGCTAACATTTTAATATAACGACGATTCTAAGGTAAAAGGTTGCAAGAATCATTTTTAAAATTTGACATGAGAGCAAAATTTTTGTTTTCCTCCAAGACAATTTATATATGAGTAACTGGTTATGTTTATATGAAAGATTGCATTTTATGTTATTTTTGTGGTTAAAATAACTAACATAAAATTAATATTACTATTAAATATACAGAAAAACACTCAAAATTTGAGGGTTAAAGCATTTTACTTTGGATAACTTTGTAAGCAATATGAAATTGTATACCTTATTATACTTTAATAATTATTATATAGCATTGTTTTAATCTATTATTTGTTATAAATCTACAGTATGACATACATTTTTATTTGACAAATTGAAGAGAATTACTATAGGCCTACAGCTTATAATTTGTTAGAAAACTTATAAAATGCCAATATTTAGAATACAGTTATAAAGAAGAAGGAAAAAATACCCCTTAGAAACATAGGCCTGCATACAAAATGAGGGGTAATAGAAACAAAATATTAAATTTAATCCACTTCATAATCTTCATCTGTTTCATTCAGACCATCTTGAATGTTGTTGTTCTTTGAAATAGTCCTATATTCATGATGCTAGCGTTTTGGGAGCACTCTTTTTGAACAGAAATTATTCAAATCTTATACTTTACAAATGAAATGGGTTGAAGGTTTGAATATAAAACTTCTAAATTCTTCACTTGACCATCTTTTTTTTCTCCTGAAACTTTAAATAAAAGGGCATTTATGATTCATCAAAACTACCATAAATTCCTACCACATTATTACCCTTATAAATGGTTAATCTAGATATTTCACATATTTTGATTTTTGCACCTTCTTCATGTTTGGTTTTTGTAACCAGTAAAACCGATTCCTGGTATTCTTCCCAGTTAAAAAATGAACTGTAAGAAAGGACATCAACATTGTAAAGCTTTGGTGATATTCTACTGTTAGTAATTGGTGTTGCCCATTCTGACAGAGCCCAAATTACTTTGTTCCTGTAACTTGACCCAATACATGGATGCATTGAATCCACAGGCATGTAAGTGTGTCCGGGAATGAGATAGTTCAAAGTAATTTGCTTTATACTTTCCGAATGTCTTAGAATATAATACAACATAGCCCAAACCTGCCAGTTTTTTATTTTGTCCTGAACAGGTATCACAATACAAAGTGACATTCTTCACTTTGCGTCTACTTTCAACTATGGTCAGGTGCTTGTAAACAATAATGCAAACTTCATTAGATCCCCTTTTACCACGCTCTCTCCCCATAGGTAGCAAAATCTATCTCTAGGATACACACCAAAAAGTGTCATCATTTTTTAGCATGCGTTTGGTCCTTCTCAAAAGTTTTTTTAGAAAGCTTTTTTTCGGCTAAATGCTTTTCATGGTCAGGGTCAGGAGTACCATCTTGTCTGTTTTTGAAATTTTCACATTTAAAAAAATTGTCTTTCTTCGGGCAGTGAATACCAATATTAAATTATTTATTAAATATCTCTCAGAATACATCTTCTTTCTCTGTATCCAGTTTTTTTCTCTTAACAATCAGTAACAAATATTCTGTATATATAATCCAAATTTTTAAAGTGCACCGGTAAATAGTGTTTGTTTGTACTCTGGTGAGAATAGTGTGAGGGTACAGCTGGAAGGGATTTTATAAATTTATCAACAATTTCCTTTTTTTTCCTGACAAGTCTTATTTAGAGGCTCTTTCCTACCCCTCATGTCTAGCTTAAGTGTGTGTATTTCCGTTTGTTGTCAAATGAATACTGTTGAATCCTTTGATTAATATCAAGTATCTTTATTAAAAATTGCTGGCAGACTTTAAATTTGTCGTCTCCTTTGGACAAATAATAACTAAACAATCAACCTATTCTACTTTCACTGTGCTTGGTATATATATTTTTTTTTTTTCATTTTCTTCCATACAAGATAATAAAAAACTTTTTTTTACTTTCAAAATCTAATTTGTAATATAATTCAAAAATTTTTTGCCTCTCTTCACTAAATTTTTTGTACAGTTGTTTTGACACTTCCCAAGGGCACATGGGTTTGGCTGTAAATTTGATGATGTCATAACTTTATTAATTTTACTTATATAAGTCTCCTCTTTTTGCTTCTGTTTCTTTGAATACATGCTTTAGAAAAGTTTGTTGTTGTTGTTGTTATTGGTTTCCTTTTTCATCAACAATAACATCATTTTCTTCGATAACTGATAAATTTTCTACACTATTTTCATTAGATCTGGTAGCATTTTCAACAATTATGTCTGAACTATTTTAGCATTGCAGGATACATTTTCATTCTCATCATTTCCATAAACTTCTTTATAGGCTAAATTATTGAGTTCTTCTGGTTAAAAGTTTTGTGTACTATGTACATTTAATTCTAAATTTGTGTCCAAACTATGAATAGTCCCAATATTGTGTTCACTTAATGAATATTCATCTAAAAGAACTGTGCAGTTTTCGTCAACAATAATTATATTACTATCTAAGTACAGATCAATCATATTCATTTTCCTATCTATTAACTGAGTGCTTTGAGTTGAGAAAAAGAACCACATTCACTGGTCTACTGAAGTGAAAACTTTGCTCTTAACAATTGTTTATATTACTTATAAAGCCATTCGCACTTTGTACATTTTTATTATTTTTCACTAAATGAAATGTTTGTTCATCACTGGAGTGAAATTTAGCTCTGTACAATTATTTATACTACTTACAGGGTCAACCGTACTTTGTGCATTTTCATCACTATTCACTGACTGCAGTGATAATTTGAGAATCCTTTTTGATCGTTGAGACATTATGAAATAAATAAAAAACACTTAAACTTTAAGACCACTCAGATCACTTAACAAAGAAATACTGTAAACTGAAATCCGAAATGTAAAACAGTGATGTTACTAAATCGTGTAACCCTCATAAAACAGCTGATCTATCAAGGAACATGGAAGTAAAGAGGTGTAAACCTCACCGGATGTGGTATACAATTAGGCCTGTATATGAAACGTGCCAAGGTAAAACGTTGTCAGCCTAAATCATTAAGCTTACTGCCTTTTACCTTCCTACATATGTGCTGGATGAGGGTTACCCAAAAAAATAAAGTGCTATATTTCTATCAATATAGGTCTGAGCGTTAGAGCACTTTACCTACATGTAACTGTAACAAAAACAATTTGAAATATCCCAAAATCTAAGACTTCAATTTTTTGAAGGTTAATATTCTGTAGGTATCAATCATATCCATACAAAGTGAGAGCGGCAGATAATATGACTTGATGTATGAATTTATTAAAATTGTTTTAGTAACTTTAGTAACTAACTTCTACTGTTCTTCCAACGAAAATCATACTACAGTGAAACCTGTTTAACTGGGGCCTGGATATGTGAGAAACCTCTGTTATTGATAATTACAATGCGGTCCCGCCACTTTTGCATTAAAATACCCCTGTGACTGGGAATTTTCAGACCTTGTTAACTGAGATTAGATTTTTTCGATGTTTACCTCTATAATTGGGACTTGGTAGCTCAATAACCCGTATAAGTGAGACAATTTATCAGGTTTAGACAAGTTATGACACGCTTGTTTACAAACAGTCTAATTTCTTCCATACTTGATTTGTTTATCAGTACTATTTGAGAATTTGTACGAGAAACGAGTGAATACCAGTGCAAAAAATGTCGAAACTAAAGTGTAATTCTCTAACATCCGCTGATAAATTAAAGTTATTATTGGAATATGATAGTGGAAAGTCGCATGACGAACTGTGCACCGAGTTTAATTTACCAAAGTCAACTCTTTATAGAATTATTCCAAATAAGGAGAAAATACGTTCTCAGTGTATTGACGAAAAAGGAAAACCAAAACGACTATGACCAGCAGAGTATCCTGAACTTGAAAAATGTCTCTCAACATGGATGAAACAGGTACGGAATAAAAACATTCCAATAAGTGGCCCAATGATTAAGGAGAAAGCTCTAGAATTTGCGAGTAAGCTGCGTATTGATAATTTTTCTGGCAGTAATGGGTGGTTGGAGGGCTTTAAGAGAAGGAACGATATCGTTTTCAAAAATGTTTGTGGAGAGAGCAATGCTGTGGACAACAATGAATGTAATCAGTGGATTAAAAATCTTCCAGCTTTATTACATGATTTTTCACCCGATAACGTCTTCAATGCTGATGAAGCGGGCTTATTCTACAAGTGTCTTCCGGATAAAACTTTTACAATCAAAGGTCAGCCTTGCCATGGTGGTAAATTGAGCAAAGATAGAATTACTGTGCTTGTGTGTGCAAATATGTCTGGAACTGAAAAACTGCCACTTCTCTTAATTGGGAAATCAAAAAATCCAAGATGCTTCAAAGGTATCAAAACTTTGCCTGTTAGTTATCAAAACAATAAAAAGGCCTGGATGACATCTGATTTATTCGCGGATTGGTTGAAAAAAGTGAACGCCAATATGAAGGCCCAAAAAAGAAAAATTGTTTTGTTTGTTGATAACTGCACAGCTCATAATAATATGCCCGAATTAGACTACGTTAAATTATTGTATTTACCTGCCAATACTACAAGTAAATTACAGCCAATGGATCAAGGTGTTATCAACAACTTTAAAGTTTACTACAGAAAAGAAGTCGTACAATACGTTCTTAAATCTATAGAAGAGAATAAAATCCCTGAAATTAACATCCTCCAGGCAATGAGATTTGCGAGAAAAGCTTGGTTTTGTGTGAGCAATACCACCATTAGTAACTGCTTCAAAAAAGCTGGATTCAAAGTGACGGATGAACCGGAACCTGAAAGCTTACAAGAGGAGGAAGAGAACTGTGAAACACTTGCAGAAAGGAACCAGATTATTGCTACTTGTAGTAGCAATGAAAATGACCAACAGCCCACTTTTGAGGATTTTGTGCGTATGGACGATGATGTACTAGTATCGGAAGAGCTCACTGACGACGACATTATTTCTGAGTTCTTAGAGATAGAACAAGAAGAAGAGGAGGGTTGTGAAACTTGTGAAGAGCCTTTAGAGAGAGTATCAAAGCGTGACGCAGAAAAAGCCTTAGAAACCTTACATAAATATTTTGAGATGTCAAATATTAATAATCCTGACATATTTGATCAAATTAATACTATGGATAAACACCTTAAAGCAACTAACAATCTAATACAAACTAATATCACTGATTTTTTTAAGCCATAAATTTGTTTTTAAATAAAAATTGTGCAACATGAAATATACATTTCTTTTACATTTGTATGTACATAAGTATAAACATTTCCACCTCTTTATATGATAAATATACATTTCAACCTCTCATAGTGGGACCCTCTATAAGTAAGACAATTGTCATATTAACCTGCTTATTTGGGAAACTGGATAAATGAAAAACCTCTATAAGTGATACAAAATGTTAGGTCCCTTGAGATCCCAGTTAAACAGGTTTCACTGTATATATTTTCCCACTTTTAATGATTGTAAGGTCCAATTTGAATGTGTACACCAGTTTCCCCATGTGGTAGAAGTAGACTCACCCAGGATGCCTTATGTCTGGTAGACTTCTGTTGAGCGCAATTTCATCACTGAGTGCAGCATTGAAACCATTCGCCTTGTACAGAGTCTGTTTGAGGGCTGTATCATCCGGAGACAAGTACGCCGGCTTGCCTTGCTCCCCCTTTCCCTTTCTCTTGCTGTCAGTAAGTATAGCAGCGTAGTCGTGCCAGTCAATCTTGGAGCCAGAGCTGTTACCATCCGATACCTAGACAACAAAGAGATTCACTCAAAAACAGAAATCATTAAAACTTACTTGAATATTGTTCAAGAGAGTGGAAAGATGTTCTATGAACTGCTTACCAAGCAAAGTAACTATATTTAACTTGATTTCTATGTAATGACATTCAGCCTTTATTTTTTATTTCATTTTATCATTCCCCACCTCTTATACCCTAGACCTGAGTCCACTATCTACTTCAAGACTGGAACTAAATCCCCCTCCATTGCTGTGACGTGACAACCGCTGGATTGGCTGCACAGTGGACACTATTGCCTAAAGGTGAGAACTAGAACTGTGCACATGTTACATGTTTATTTAATAACATGCCTTTTCAAGGTTGCTACTATCGTCTAAATAAACACTGTTTCTAAAGGTTTACAAAAGAAATTACAATTTTCATTCATACTCCTTGGAGAGTAGTAGAGAGGAATGAAATTTAATTTTTCATAAAATGGACTATTGTAATGTCATTGGTGTTTAGAGCAGGATAAGTTGATCTTGATGGGGGAATTTCTGCAGTTCTTTTTAAATCAAATGTTTCAAGGAGAAAAAACTGGGAGAGGAGAAATATTGTATGTCTTTGATTCAGTATGCTTTTTCTAATGTCCCAAGTTCCCAAATATTCAAGTAATTCCTCAGATTTTTATGAAATTCCCTAGGTTTTTGCCACTCTCCCGGTTTTACAGATGCTTGTGAAAACTTGATTATAATTGGTGTGTACTGCATTATATAAGTAATTAGAGTAACAAAGAATGTGTGTCAACATTCAAGGTACCCAAGAACAATTCCCATCGAAATAACACTTCTTAACCACTTCAGCTAATTTGTAAATATTTACTAAAAGGGTTTGATTTTTAAACTGTAAATTATGGTCAATTTCAAAAAGAATACCTAGTTTAGGGCAATATTGCCAACTAAGTGGTAGCATGTACCATTTTTAAGTAACACAAGTTCTGTCAAAATTTGAATCGAAGTGAAATATTAGAAGTTTTAACACTTGAGATTATAGGAAACGGAAATGGGTAAGTCCAAAAGATTTAATAGTACTTGAAGAAACACAAAAAGAGTACAAAATCAAGTAGCAACTGACATTACTAGTTTTATGAACCTTTAAATATTGATATAGTAAAAATACCACTAAATAATATGTGGTATTACCCGTTTTGATGGCCGCATGGTCTAACACACTTATCTTGTGTAGGACTAGACTGACAATGACAGGGAGATCAAGGTTTGAATCTTGGTCAGGTGTAATTAGCGTGCTTTTTCCAAAATGTTTTCCCACTCTCCATCCATGCATTCCTCTAAATATAACTGTCTTAAACCCTAAAACCATTAGCATAATTATCACATGAGTGTATAACCTAAAGAGATATTAAGATGCTGTGCTACAAAAATAGATATAAATGGTGTCAACATAGATACGAGGCTATTTAAATTGTAATATGAAATAAAAAAGTTTTGATTACTCTAGTCTCCTTTAAACAGAAATATATTTTGGCAATAAAATATTTTTAGGTAACAAACAAGAGTATATTCAAATATTTTGGATATAGGGGTACTAAGATATTCACAGAGATGTATTATATTTGTGTACATATTGTTTCAGACGCTTATCTGGGATATTTATAAAAAACAATTTTGGGACATTTCCTTTCAAAGGATTTTTATTTCGCTATCCATCCAAAAAATGAAGAGTTTTATTTTAATTCTTAAAAATTGGTACTAGAAAATTCACCCACCTCATACATTTTGTATTAAAGGCCTAATGCTAGATTATATAACAAAAAAAGTAAAAACCATTTTTGAAAAAGCAAAGAAAGCTTGAAAAGAAAGTTGACAAATTCAAGAACTGATTTTTCTATAATTTTGAATCAAGATAATCAATACCAAAACTTCAATGACGTAAAATAAATTAATACTTTAATCATGTTAACCTAATTAAGAAACACATTTAAATGTTACATACAACTACTTAAGATGTTTTCATAAATTTACTACCACCATGGAACAAGAAATAAATAAGGTATCCCTGAAGTCAAATTGAGTAAACAATATTTTAATGGTTATGGGGCTTAAACCGTATTTAAATACAAACTAATGTTCTGACTGTACCGTTGCTATGGCACAATGTAGCCATCAACCTTCGTCACCATGAAAGTGGGATGAACTTACCCCATTCTACCTGTCTGTTTGGGCTTGAAGACGGCTGCTCCAAACACATCAACACTGGTCACACCATATCGACCGGGAGTTTGACAAAATACAAGAACAGGGTTATGTGGTGCTACATTAACCCCCTTCGCTAGTGTGCCCTCCCCAAGTTCTAGACACTGTGGAGACACTTAAACTAAGGGAGGAGAGCGATTTTTCCTACCTACGCTTGTCCCACACCATTGATCTTCCTTTTCGCGACTTAGTGGGCATGCGTCGGTGGGGGCTTCTGACTTGTGAAATATGAACGCATAGAAGATTGTTGTGTCACGTGATTCCTCCCACCAGCTTTACCCGCTAAGTTAATTTTTAATATAAGCCAGTACCCAGAAATTAACTTTACTCTTTGATGTTGGACTGGTATTAGGGACTTACTAATAATGTAAGTTGTCATTTTCAATATGTTTATTTTTATTATAAGTTTTTATTTGAAATTAGGGCTATGTTTAAAACTCTTCTAAATGGTGTAGGACTTAAGTAGGATTATGTTTCGGCACATTTATTTATTTTATTTTTACTAAATTTAATAGCCTAGAAAATTTTGATGTTTTTGGAATTGGATTTATTTTGTCTTTTTAATGGAGTCCATGATCGGACAATTGGTTAACTCCTTAAATATTATTTTTGTAAGCTCTGTGCATATGATGCACTTAAAAATAATTGTTTATACTCAGAATTAATACTTGTGGTTGAAGTAAGTCCATGCATTAACTTAACTTACTGCTTTATGTATTTTCCTTGTTTAAGTTTAGCTAAATCAGTAGTGTATAATTTAGAAATGTTATTATTTTGGAATTATTTATTCTCTCATCATGTATGCCTTTATTTAGTCTAGGATTTGCCTGCCTCACGGGAATGTAGAATAGATAAACTATGTTACTGATAAATTGTTAGAAACATACGTATAGTTAGGAGTAGAGTTCTGCTATATTTTGTTGGGATATACTACATTGTTGTGACTGTTACTTTTATAGTTGTTGCCCTGAATGGCAGTTACTAACTAATCTGTATTTGATAACTATTTAGAAGGCTGAGGCCCTATTTTCTGGAATAGGTATTAACTTTAATCTCAACCTATTGTGTATTGTTCGAAGTTGATTAAATTTGCATTGTTTACATTGTTACTTTTTTTTCTGACAATAAAATGGCCTTTTGGTCCAGTGTTAACGTTCATGTCATTCTTTGAATTGGTATTATGAACTTTCCTAACTCCCGAAACTATCTAGGGTCAAATATGCAGTATTACTATTTGAGAAAGGTTATTAAATCTTGAAACTTGGGCTCGTTATTTTTTAGTAATGTCATATAAGATTTCCCTGATGATTCCTATTTCAGATCCTGTGTTTTATTGCTTTGTAAATTGGCTCGTTTCTCGAATTAACCAATTGCTTGTAGGTTCAAGTAACTGAAGAGTGTGAACAAGCGCAGTGCCAAACCGACTATTCTTATGAAGTACCCAAACCTGTTTCCGGGCTCGGGGGATACATACATATTTATACCCATTTACACTAGTGGGGTAGAAATGAGAAAGGTAGGATTTAGAGGATATGTACACACAATTGTATGGAAGGAAGGTAGGAAACCATTTAAGAAATAAAACTTGGTACATTTGGCCATGATTCAGCGAGCTAGACAATTATTCACATTTCCACCTGTAGGTGTTGCAGTAATTTGCTGTGATAAAATATTTTTCATATTTGTCAGATACCAACCAATGGAAGAGTTTGAACGTGTTCAATGTAGTAGTTAAGATAAAATCTGTTGGTCATTTTAACCCACCCTCCCCAACCTTATCTATTATTTTTAAATAACAGCTCACTGAGCTAGACAATTCTATTTCCAAATACTTTTCCCAAAATAAAAGATACTTACATGTCTCACATTTCAGTTGACAACCTAAACTATTTGCAGCATAGCCTGCCATATAAATCAAGGCCATTAAATTGTTTTCACTTCTACACTGTCACAGCCAAAAATAACAACATCCAAATTGTAGTTCACATACTACACTGTCAATATACTCCTATTTATAGTTGTTCAAATTTGAAAGAAATGACTTTATTTCAAATTCCACATATGTTGATTATTTTAATTCGATTAAAGTTATTAGTTTCAATTTTCTTTCAGATTCTAAATTTCTCCAAAAGATAGATAGTAATTACCACCATCCCTTTGTTGGTAGCCTAATGTCCAAACCTTGCTTCTAAATTATTATTATTATTATTATTATTATTAGTCAAAATTTTCCTACTAACACATACGAAAATGAGAGAATATTATCAATTGTATGAATATACTGGGCTGCATCTTTCAAATAAATTAAATATTCAGTATTTACTCAAATCTAATGTGCACCCTGTTTGGCCAAATTTTTTCTCCAAAATTAAGATGAACATTAGACTCAATGGTGCACTATATCTAAGCACAACCTCAAAAACTTTCCCTACTCTATCAAAGTGACTAAAAATAAATGATAAAAACCCTATAAAAAATAAAAAAATTATTTACAAAATGTAAATGCCTCTTTTGATTTATAAAATGAATAATCCAGTGTTTCACTATAATTTTACTCACAATTGGTTTCATGACTAAGTGATCTTGGTTCTCTGGTGGAAGGGGCATAGCCCCCCGAGCTTCATGCACCCCCATATCCCTGATGACTTCCATACGACGGACATAGCGAAATACCACTACTGTCGTGATGACTGTAAGTGCTGCCAGGAGCAAGAACTTCAACACTCCCTTGACACTGCGGCGCATTGTGGACGGGTGCTACACCATTCTCCTCCTTTGTCCTCTGAAAAAGATCAAGGCTTCAATAGAAACGACAGTTACAGCCCTTTACGTCTCACTACTCACCCAAGCTACAAGCATTTTTAATAAAATTAGCACTGTGTCTGTTCAGGTTGTATGTAATTATGCTAATGATTTAGGGATGAGGAAGGTTGAATTTAGAGGGAGTGTACATACATTTGCGTGGAGAGTGAAAAACCATTTTGTAAAAACCACCCTAATTACACCCGAACAGGATTTGAGCCTCAATCTCCCTGTCATTGATAGTCTAGTCTAACATGAGAGTGACGCCTTAGTCCAAGCAGCCACCAAAGCAGGTAGGTATACAAGTTTTTAATTACACCAATGGAGTAGGGAAGATACATAATTTAGAAGACACCTGCATTTTTTTGAAAGAAGAGTGGTTAATCATTTTGGAAAAAAAGCACCCTCAGTGCATCTGGCTGAGATTCTAAACCCAACCTCCCCGTCAGCGTAAAACCAGACTATATGAACACAACATTTGTCTGCATGCCAAATGATGCAGGTTTCTATGTCATTGGGGCATTAGTCTCAGGCACCATTGTTTTGAAGGTGCCTTAGGGCATAGGACTAAAATGTTTATTATTAATATTCGCAAGTTCTCTGACCTTTTTTAAGTGTCTAAAATAAAGATCTCCCACTTTGCATAATCAACACGATTCAACATAATATCTATTTTTCCTACACATACCACTGTGTCATAAGGGATGAGTTCCCAATCTAAGTTTTAGACAAATTAATCGACCGTTTGTGGTGCAGTAGAGGGAATGTAATTCCAGTCGGTGGGTGAGTCTTCACTTTAATTTGAGTATAATGTATTTTATAGAATACAAGCTGAAACTGTGTCTATAGTGTGTTACAATATTATTAATATTAAATTTTGACTATAAAAAGACAATCCACCATACTCTGAGGATGCAGTAAAGAATAATAACTGTACAAAAGTGCATTGTTAATATCATGTTCAAAATAAGCTAGGTTTCACTTTAAATTACTATAATGTAAATAGGGCTAGTCTCATCTAAAAAGGGATATATTTTATTGAAAAGCCCATACCAGTAGCACGCATTTATAAAATGAGGAATAAGTTTGAGAGAAACATATATCCAACAGTATATACCAAATTTAAAATATGCACTAATGTAGTAACATATAGCTGAAACTAGGAATTATTCGAAGTCATTAGAATGCCGCCTAACTTACAAATTACGATGACATCTTATGATGAAACAAGACTTTTTGTTCTGTACATATATAATTTAGGGCTGAATGGCTAGAGCATGGTAGAGAATTCATTTAGAATAAAACAAATTGAATAGTAGTTTAGTTACATCTTGCACTTCATGAGGATTTATTTTTAAGTCGATCCTCATATATACACACACACACACACACAATGTTTATGCTGATTCAGTCTCTGCGGTTTCAGTTATCCACTACATACACAAAAAATATAAGATACATAAGTTTCAAACCATGCACCAAGCGAGTATGTCCTTGACTCATAATCCTTTGTAACTGTACCCACTCTTACCTGCAGAACTTGACTTCATTCTACTTCTAGTATTTTCACTGTTCGCAGTGTTTGTTGATTTATCGCTGTGTTTGTATTCAGAAATCCCTTATTTACCTTAATAAAAGCCCTAAAGAGTAAGAGTAGTGACACTGGTAGATTTTCTAAGCTAAGAGAAACCATGATGTCCTTTCCATTAGTGAGAAGGTTAAAATTTTAATCTGCCTCGGTGGCGTAGTTGGCTAACGCGCTTGTCGTGTTGAGCTCGACTGCTGAGGACGGAGAGATCGAGGTTCGAATCTTGGTCGGGTGAACTGGGGGTGGTTTTTCCTAAATGGTTTTCCACTCTCCCTCCACGCAAATGCGGGTTCACTTCCTCTAATTCAACCTTCCCAATTTCTAATCCATTAAAGTAATAAGTACTTTAAGCGTATAACCCGAATGGGTAGTAAGACGCTGCTAATTATTATTATTAAAATTTTGGATCTTAATGAAATAAGGTTATTATTTAAAAATGTTGTTCTGTATTATCCACAACATGCTTCAGTGGCCACATGGTTTAATGCTTCCACCTTTTAATAGATTGAACTGCCGATTACATGGAGATTGATGTTCGATCTCGGTTGGGAGTACTAAGAGTGGTTTTCCTTAAATGGTTTTCCACTTCTTTCTCTCTCTTTTTCTTCATGTGTATGCGAGTACATATCCTCTAAATTTAACCTTCCTCATCCCTGACTCAAGTGAGTAATTAGTACATATATGTGTATAACACAAATGGTTAATAAGACACTTTGATGGTAGGTCCTGGAACATATTACCCAGAGATACAGTGGCAATACTTTATTTATATATTTAAAGAGTGTGTTTCATACTGTACTCAATGGAGAGGCATACCAAAATGGTTTTTATTGCATAAAATTTTTTAATACTATATAATTTGATTGATGTGTTAGTTTAGTAAATAATAATTAACAATTTGTTTGTAGGTTGGTAAAATAACACACTAAATACATTTTGTAAGACAAAAACTCGAGGAAAAGTCAAATTTCAAAATACAAAGTCAAATTACCATGTAATATTGCTTGTGAAAATTTCTTATACTTTGCAAACAATGATAGGCTAAAGCTAGAGTCGTCAATGTTTTTAATTTCGAAAAAATTATGATGGTGATTCCAAGATGTTCTAGGGGCTTCCCTTTATGATATATTATTATGGTTAGAATTTTATTAAAATGACTATCAAAAATATGAGTTTTGCTGACTAGATACCAAAAAAATCTTCATCTAAAGAACCTTTAAACAGAATTACCATTTGTGGCTGAAGCCCTCCCAAGATCCATTTCTTTTTTAAAACTGAGCTACAATTAATATTTTAGGAGTGGCAGGTGACTGCCACCTTGTATAACAAGTCACTTAAGGAACGCGTAAATAACATAACTCGTGAGAGTCATAGAAAAGAGTTACAGCAGTTGTGCCCAACCAGATGGATTGGACGACATGATTCAGTCAAGTTATGGTTCAGTTGATTATCCCTGCTGCAGAAGCCTTAGAAGAAATCAAGACATGGGATGATGCAGACACGTCATCAACTGCTAAACTTACTAACAGTTAAGAATCAAATAGCCAAAGCTATTATATTTGTTTAGTGAGGATTTACTCGCATCTAGATATCATATTGTAGTTTAGTGCTCAGGGGAAGAATGTAGTCGAGAAGTTTTTCAGACAATAATAATGGTACTATGAATTCAGTTTGCTGAATAACAACTTTAGTAGCTTATTATGAAAATTGAAAAATTACACCTGGACACGAGAATCGAGCCCAGGACCTTTGGCTTAGAGCACCAATTTGCAGGTAAATGAAAACTGGACCTGTGATACCGTAATATTTTCTAGAAATGGTTTAAGTCCTTACTTTTTGTACATAAAGTTTTGAAGTGGGTACATTAATTGAAATTACTATTTTAGAGCAATTATGTAAACACTATTGTATCAGGAAGAAGGGAAGGGGCAGTTGATATTATCATATGCCCCCGCCCCCACCAACTGCAAATCCTGGGTGTGAAGAAGAATGTGTAAACACAGACCCGCTAACCAGTGGCGTACACAGTGACAGAGCATTGACAGACCAAGGATCAGATTTTGGTACAAATTATTTTAAATATTACCATTTGCATCCTTTGAGATAAAAAAAATCCCAGGAGGGAAACCCCCAAACCCCCTCTCTTTAAGGGGTAACGCTGATTCTCTATCTTTCTTATCCTCCTACTTCAGATCAAATTTCCAAATATTTCAGTAAATAAAATATATAATGGCGGAATTATGAAAATTATTATGTAAAAAGCCCCCCCACGCCAGCTCAAAATCCTGGGTGCGCCCCTGCGAACATAAAATTTAGTAAGCAACAATGGAAAGACTATCCTATTTGACAGCACAAGGTCTGTCTTCATAAACCTACAGGATACAATGATTACAGTCTGTCTTCAAGACTATAGTACACAGTCTGTCTTCAAAAATCTTTTTACTAAATTCCTTTTGAATAACGTATTAAATTGCCTCTACATGTGTTTCATTTTATATGTTTTAGTTAAGATATCAAAAAAATTATTTTCCAGTAAACTGGTGTTATTGGAAACTGTCTTCTTAGCCAATAATTTAATAATTGAATTGATTAAATTTAATTTAGCACTGCATCCTACTATCCGTTCGAGTTATAATTACTTTAATGGGTTAGGAATTAGGAAGTTTGAATATAGAGGAAGTGAATCCATATTTGCCTAAAGGGAGAGTGGAAAACCATTTAGGAAAAACCAGCTCCAGTTCATCTGAGCAAGATTTGAAACTCAATCTCTCTCTGTCCTCAGCAGTCTGGCCAGGTAAAAAAAACTACTAAATAATATAAAAACGGAATTGAAAAAAAAACTGATATAAAAGCTACAGGAAAATAAATGATTAAACTAAAAGATTGGGAAAAAGATTTGTTGTATCTCATGAATAAGGAAGTAAATCCTGTATTTAGTAAAGTATTGTGCTCTATCGGCAGGTGTAAAATGAAGTAAGAATACAACAGACAAAGCAGAACCTGAACAGTGAACAACAAACCGCCAAAGTGAATGTGTAAGTGCTGAAGGCAAACATAAGGCCAAAATAAGGAAAACAAAACAAATACAGTACTTGATCATTATAAAGTGAAAAAACAAAAAATATGTCTGTCCCTGAATTACAACGACTAGTTCTTCTTCTGCAGTTCCACTGAACAAAACTCAAATAGAGAAAGGGAAGTTCAGTACTGATGGGGATTTAGGGGTTGGTTTGTTTGTTTGTGGTGTTAAGAAAATTGTACAGTAAAATATACCTATAGCCATTCCTTAATCCTCTGTAAAATAAAAAATAAATAAAAAATACAAACATGTGTTTTTTAAGTTACAGAGTGTGTGTGTGTGTGTGTGTGTGTGTGTGTG
>CABEEJ010003062.1:68159-92071 GCA_901482245.1 Timema douglasi | reverse complement strand
AACACCGTAGATCACAGCAGACGCCAAGCACGCTCAAAAGCCAGGAACACGTAAGGGAGGCAGGACGACACCTTGCACTCCCATCTGAGGACGACACCTTGCATTCCTCTCTCAGGTGGAGTCGTCACGGACGGCTTAGAGAATATGGTCTGGGGGTGGGGGGCAGGTAGTAGAGAGGGTGTGTGGCGTGGCTGGTGCAAGTGAGGAGGAAAGACACAAGGGCCGATTGGACAGTGAGGCACAATAACATGTTACTGATCTTTCAAATATAGCACTGGCTTCTTAATCCCAAAATTGTTGTCAATTACATTGTAAATACTTTTCTGTGGGGAAAGGGAGAAGTCACTAAAAATGTCTATGAGCAGTATTAAATTTGTTTTTCTAATTTAGTACTGGTAAAAAGTTTAACACACGAGTTTGAGAAATTATTAATCGTAATAATAATAAAGCTTCTTGCAACAATATTTCTAATGGATTGTTTAATAAATAGTAATAATAATAAATAGTTAAATTTTTTTAAATTTTTAGCTCTAACCCATTTAGGAAAGGAGATAAAAACATCATTGTAAAGGTCTTATAATCACAATCATCTGGCATTTAAATTATGTAATCTTGTTACCTTTTTTGAAAAAGAGTGTGACGGTATATTTTCTATAATCCTTTATTTTATATTAAAATAGCTGAATGACCATTCTTTTCTCGGGATATTGTGTTATTATTTAATTTTGTGTGAAAATGAGGGCTTTTTTTAAGCTTGATGGCATGGTTACTAACGCTTACTAAGACACACCGCGAGGAGGAGGTCCATGATGCTGGCAGCTCCACAAACAGCAAAAATTATAGGACCTGTGTCAATATTTTGTTCTGAATTTATGCCACAATAATATCCTATCCCCATAATTTGTGCCACTGTAGTTTTCATGAAAACACAAAAAAACAAAACAATGGGTGGTGCTGGCACCACCCATAGTGGCACAAATTATGAAACCTATGCCAATATTTAGTGCTGAATTTTTTCCACAATAATATCCTATCCCCATCATTTGCTCCATGGTAGTTTTCATTAAATAGCTAAAAACGCACAGTGGGTGGTTTTGACAGCACCCATAGTGGTACAAATTATGA
Organism: Timema douglasi; assembly: GCA_901482245.1. Taxonomy (NCBI): domain Eukaryota; kingdom Metazoa; phylum Arthropoda; class Insecta; order Phasmatodea; family Timematidae; genus Timema; species Timema douglasi. The sequence continues at coordinate 90,946 of CABEEJ010003062.1, read as the reverse complement.
AACCTATACCGATATTTGGTGCTGAATTTGTGCTACAACAATATCTTACTCTCATAATTTTTACCACCATAGTTTCCATGAAAACACCATAAAACGAAAGGTTGTGTTAACACCACGTTGTACTCAGTACTGGCCAGCCCTCACTTGAAGACAAATCCTAGTTTCTTCCGACTCTACTTCCTGTGACGTCATAGTGGTATCCAATTGGAGTTTATGGGAATTATTTGAGGTTGCATCAAAGCTCAGACAAATATATGAGTGCCATATATTGATTACCATAGATGAAAAAAAATCTAGAACTTGAATATATTTGTTCAATAAATTGATTAAATAATTTTTAAAATACACTCTTTTCTTTGAATAGCTAATGTTGATTTTTTTTCAGAGTTTATAAACAATTTATAAAAATAATTCCATTTTTTTATTAGTTATAGAATTGAAAATTGTATACACCTAAGGCTAGGCGAGGACAAATTTAATGTACTGAATTCTTAGATGTTTTAGTTTGCAATTAAGCATTATTTTTACCATTATTGTACTAATATATATATATATATATATATATATTTAAATGCATTTCATTACCATCGGGAAAGGCTATGTAGCACTAAGTTTAAATTGTGAATGCGAATACATAGCACTGTCATGTGCTGAATTTGTGCCAAAATTCTCAAATTATGTTCTGTCAGAGGTTTCGTTTAAACGCATGCAAGCTTTTGGCGCTGAAAAATTCTTAAATCTATGCAAATATTTAGTTATCAATTTGTGCCAAAAATATATTACATTTTCATAATTTGTGCAGTAAACCCAGAATAGTGTTCGTAAACATATTCAAACACGCTGGGTGCTGCTAACTTTGCATAGCATTACCACAAAATTAATGGCACAAATTTCTATATCTCTGACCTATTTCTTAGTTTGTACCATAAATATATCCAACTCCTATAATTTGTGACCCCATACTTTTCTGGAAAATATTAAAATACTGTGGATGCGGCTCGGGGCACCATCAACAGTACAAATTCTGAGACCTATGCCAACATTGAATACCAAATTTGAGTCGTAAAGAATATACCACACCTAATATTTGTGTCACCATAGTGTTCTGAAAATACCAGTGGCCTCATGTTCAAATTAAAGAAGGTCGTTTAGAGGAAGTGCACACACATTAGCGTGGAGTGTTCAGAGTCTTAAAACCAAAGTGTGTGCGCACGACCAATGTTTATCCCTGACCGGAGCACTCTCCCCAAAAGTTTGAGCTCAACAAATGTTGGGTTCATCGGAAGCATCAATCTCACCTACTTCTTCTTCTTCTTCTTCTTGTTTATCCTCCCCTTCAAAACAAAGCTCATTTTAAGTCTTGTACTCCTCAAACTCTTCAAGCAATTAACCTGTTAGTACTTCTTATCGAAGTGGTCCAATGCCTTCACATATTTTCTTCATCCAGAAGGTCTACTTCGGAATCCCTGTTACCTGAAGTTACGTTTTAAAATCTGAAATCATCAGAATAGTTTGGTTAATTTTGGTAATCTCTTAAGATTCTACTTGAGTTTAAACTATATACCACCCTCTTATGGTTTTTTTATAGTAGTATTGAAAGTGTTTAACCACCTCTCCCCCATTTTACTAACAATAACTTTGAAATATTAAATTTTAAGACCTGTTTGATAACTTTAAATGGTACTTATACCTTGCCTTCCAACTTTCAATTATCTTCCTTCCATAATAAGCTTTTACCATATTCAGAGAGCCCAGGATCCCCAATTTCCCAGTGCTCCATTTTAAAATTTCCAATTTTTAGACCTATCTAGTTATATGAGGCAATATCTTTACTTGTCCTGCCAAATTTTAGTTTGTTATCCTATTTAGAAATGGCTAATCCTTTTCTGGACAAACACATACTCACAATCTGATATATACTGTATATATATTTTTATTTGATTAAAGAAGGAAGAGATAGTAGAAGACGTGAAGAGAAACACGACATTTGTATTCTAATCTTGACCTTCCTATTGTCGGTTAGTTGGACAAGATAACCTTAAAATTTTGTTGACGTGCCCAACAAATAAGACCATTACTTTAGTAATTCAATCATTTAGACTGAATTATATATTTAACCTTTGTTCCAGACCAAACATACATCGTGCATTCATGTTCTAAATTCTGGACACAATTATCCATATAATGATGAAATAATGTAATAATAGTGGATCGTTGTGGTTATGGTTGCAGATTAGTGAACTAAATTGTGTTATAAACATTTATATATTATAAGTTATTACTCAATTTTATCGTTAAAAGTTAACTCGTCAGAGACTATTAACTTTACATATAAACTTAGCATTCGGTATTTAATTTAATTTGAATTAAAACGTATATTTTCCCCCTTCGCACCACCATGAAAACTTTAAACGACCCCTCACCTAACACACTTTATATTTGTTAATAGTTGCACCAAACTACCTAAGCAAAAATCGAAATGTTTTTATTTTTAATCAAAGATAAATATTTAAAATATTTTATTTAATGATATACAAGTATACACAAATCATGGTTTTCATGGTAATGGGAACAAATAATCATTGTACATATGAGCCACTGCACACACAGAAGGAAAATATGTGATGGAAACTTTATTAGCGAAATAGATTGTGTGAGAAAATGTATGTATGAAAGAGAGTGCAAGAAATATAATTAAAAATAAATAGTTTGAGAGAAAAAATCTGTGTATATGTGCAAGAGATTGTGTGTTGGTTTGTGTATGTGTGTGAACAAGATTGTGTGAGAAAAATTTTGTGAGAGAGTTTATAAAAGAATGTGTTAAGATTTACTATATAAAAAAATGCACATTTGTGGAAGAGAGAGAGAGTGTGTGTGTATGTGAGTGAGTGATATAGAAAGCTTGACATATAGTGTGTGTGAGAAAGTTGATGAGAGATACAGTTTGTGTGATAGTGAGCTTGAGTGTGCTAGTGAGAGAGTGTGTTAGAGATATAATGTGAGAAAGAGAATTTGTGATAGTATAGATGGGGTACAAAAACTATTTATGAAATATTTTCCTCTCAATACCAAGTGTTAACATAGAAACATAGTTGACTTTAATTGAATAAAATATTATTTAAAAAAATGAACACCAATACCTATACTAATATTATAATATCGATGATAAAAATAAAATATTACTTATAAATACTATCAAATTAATAAACAAATTTATTGTTATTTGATAAAAAAAATGAACATCAAAACCCAAACTTAAATAATTACAATGGATATTTAAACACATTTCTAAATAATCTCATGAATTTTTCAAACTATAATACATACCAAAACATATTTAAACATCATTGTATATTTTTTATTTATAATTTATGAAAGAAACAAAACGTAAAAAGTATGTTTTCGAAATTTACTACATAACCTTTTAATTTGCGAGCTATATTCAGTATTTTTGTTTTAAAAGCGAATTAACGATGACCACATTAGAATAAAAACACTAGTTTCCACAGTGTAGTAAATTAATTCCATCGATTAAAATATGTACAGTACGTAAAAGATGTGGAAGGAAAAGTTACTATAATGGCGACTTCATGATCGGTTTAAAATTAAAAAACAAAGAGGAAGAAAGTATCAATGCAAGCATAATGATCAGTTTCTAACATAATATCAATTGTTTGTTTAGTACATATACATCGTTGCTATAAGTTTTATATTTGTGGCACTGTATTATTATTATTATTATTTAGCATCGCGTCTTACTACCAGTTCAAGTTATACGCTTAAGTACAAATTACTCTAATGGGTTAGAAATTGGGACGGTTGAATTTAGAGGAAATGAACCTGCATTTGCGTAAAGGGAGAATGGAAAAACATTTAAGAAAAACTACCCCAGTTCTATTGACCGAGATTAGAACCTCAAAATCCCTGTCCCTGGCAGTCTTGCTCAACACGAAATATGTTACAGTGTATAACCTAAAAAAGGGGTTGGTTCATTATTTTTTAGCAAAAAAATATATATTTATATAATGAATTATTGTCTAAAACAAGGATAAATACCTGGTTTTCGGGTATGAAACCATAGACAAATCAGGGTTTCTATTGTGGTAAGAATAAAAAAATAAAATGTTAAAACCAATTAGGAAAATTTGGTTTTCGTTGGAAACTAGTATTTTTGGCGACATCCTGAACACCAAAAATTTAAAATAGGTAGTTGTTTGCCAAAATTGGTTCAGTCGTTTTATCACTATTTTAACTACTGGAAAATGGATTATCAAATGATACAAAAGGGCAGAGGGAAAATACTTAAAGACAAATAAGAGAAAGATACAAATCATCAATGCAAACTTTTTTTTTAGCTTATATCATTGGTTTGTTTAATAAACATATAAATAGTTCCCGTAATATTTGTATTTGTTTTATCATAGTCTACCAGTAAAATAGGAGTTGAAATTGTATTATTTGTAGGCAAATATAAGTATTTAGTTTACATATTTAATATCATACACAAATCAAGGTTTACAGGGAAATGTAAGCAAACAATGAAATGTGAAACTTTTATGAAAAAAATCAAATTTTCGTTGGAACCTAATGCCCTAGACCCTAAACCCTTAAAATGAGAGGCCGTTTGTCAAAATCTGTTTATTCATTTCCTAGTAGTTTCTATTAACAGAAACGGAATTAAAATTATGCAAATGATAGTAAGCTTGAATGTCATTGGAATATTTTATGATGGCCATGTTATAAGGTAAGTTAAGATACAATTATTAGCTAGAAGTTTATATGCATCACAGATTGTTACGTGATAGTTACCTAAGGGTGTACATGGTCAAAGGTCCTAGGTTGCATTCCCTTGTCCAGGTTGTCATTTTTTACACATCCTAATATTTTTTCAAAATCTTTAAGGGGAAACAAATGGAAAAAAAGCTATTAACAAGAGATATAATAATTATATTAATAATTATTTATTTTGGTAAATAAAACCACTGTAATTGTAGTTGAAATGGAACTGTAAAACAATTTCTACGTTAATGTAAAATTTATTATTATTATTATTTAGCACCGCGTCTTACTACCCGTTCGGGTTATACGCTTTAATTGCTAACTACGTTAATAGATTAGGAATACGGAAGGTTGAATTAGAGTAAGTGAACCCGCATTTGCGTGGAGGGGGAATGGAAAACCATTTAGGAAAAACCACCGCCAGTTCACCCGACCGAGATTCAAACATCGATCTCTCCGTCCTCAGCGGTTGAGCTCAACACGACAAGCGCGTTAGCCAACTACGCTACAGAGGTGGGTGTTAATGTAAAAGTATATGAACAATTCACCTCATTTATTAGAAAATATGTAGGCTACATATACCACATGGGGACACTGTATGGACATTGAATATTACTTTCACTTTAAATTTAATCCAGCAATATCTACGTAGTAATTCTACTTTATAATAGAAATAGTATATTATAATATATATATAATAAAAAATGCAGGAAAGAGGACTCATGCTTTTTTTCAAACTCATTATAAAAGGGATTACAAGGGGTATTGAGAAAAGGATAACATAACACTGAGTTGTAGTGTGAACAATGTATTTTTCTAGACACAATATTTTACATCAGCTCGCGTTATTATGTTTAAAATTTATCATAAGGACTTATAAAATAATTGTTAAAATAGAGAAGATATACATATTTATATATAATGTTAGCTTACACAGTCAGCAACTCGGCTTACTAGAACACATCCTTTCAGCTACCCCTTCTATCAACACGCAAGCTAACTCTCAGCGTGAGCAGGCATAACTTTATTCAAATGAGGGTACATTTATAATAAATTATTCCTTCCTGACCCCTAAATTGTTAGTTAAAATATTCAAATAATTTGGAAGGATAGTAAGACGTGGTATGTAGTCATAGAATATTTACCGATGGGGAGGGGGTGGGGGTTTAGAAGATTTACTATGCAAATAGCTTTGTAAATAGCTAGTGATTAAGTTTTTATAAGCTATACTATTATTTTATTACATATAATTATGAGAACAAACTAATTCAAGAAATAATAAAGTGTGTTTATTCTCCTGAGACATGGTGATCATTGCTGCCAGTTATGACTCCAGGACACTCGGTGAAGAGGATGTTGGGATGACAGTTATAGGCGCCAAACGAGAGAGGTGGGATGGGGGTGAGGGGGCAAGGGGAAGGGTCGTGAAATTCGATGCGGTTGCGTCCGACCCCTCGTAGTCATTGTCTGTTTCCTTTCGCCTGGTGTCATTGATGGGCGAGGAGGGGATGAAGTAAGTGTTGTTTAGGCACGTGACATGAGAAATGTTTGGAATTTCCCTCGCAGCTCTCGGCAACCCGACTCCTCCACTAAAAACTCTTTAGACACCTACCCCTCCTCCTCTATCCTTATCATGTAATTATAAAATACCTTTGTAACACATTCACACACACACACGTGCATGAATATAATCTGGTGTGATTAAATCAAGAATAATTCTTAAAAACATATACTAAACCATCAACCGTTTTAACTGTAGGTGTGAGTTTGTGCATAATGTACTTACTATGAAAAATTAGGTAGGCTATTAGAAAAAATTTACTCACAGCTATGCATCTACATGTAGAGTGGATTAAAAAAACCATGCGAAAAGACAAATTTGCGGAAAACCAAGCATAATACTTCAAGCCAAATTTCAAGCCTAGAGCTACCCATCAAATAAGCAATATAATATATTTCAAAGGTATTGCCTTAGGGCTTAGATCTTTTGATCATCTATGCTTGACAATTGACATTATTACTTATGTGTTTTAAAATTCATAAACAAATAACTAGCACAAACTGTTTAACATTTTGACCTAAAGTGTTTGTAACAAGTTACATTGTAACAGTTCAATTCAAATGACACAACACTCATCCTCCAAACAGTTTAATTCCAACTCCGTCACACGCTTCGCCGCACATCCTCATTTTAACCCACTGTCCGGCCGAAAGATGGGAAGCGGGACTCGGCACGGTCCAAGAAAAGAGGCCACACCAATGGAAAATAAATGTAAGTTACGTTGCGCGCCTAGTTGTTACTTCCTCCGACTGACTTGTCGGAGCGCATGTTCTATTGTCATGCCAGTGAAGCTTCGGGGAGCTTCCACAGACTTCTACACGCTTCGAGGTCTCGTCCCTTCCAATTCCCTCTCATTCCTTGTCGATCTACTCTTTGAAAACATGTGGTCTGGTGCGCCTGCTATATATGGCAGTGTTTTGTAAACATCGTCCCTCATTGTATTATAGGCTTACTAAAGGTGAGAGCGGAAAATTAAGCTGAGATTTAATTCTAGCCGTCAAAATTCACTTTCATCTAAATGTGTGGGAATCTTTTCAAAATTATTGATTTGCTCTTATAAATTAAAATGTTCTATTATAGGATGGGTTTTTGTTATCAACGTGATTAATTTGAAACCACGTTCTCATTTTATTTAATCTTTGCTCAAATTTAAACTTACTTTCTGTTTTCACTGCCAAGCGACTAGCTTTTGATTGCGCTCCAACCGACTTTCTGATTGATTATTGGCATCGTTTACTGGAGAACAAATTTTAACGAAAATTAACTTTGATAGCACATATTAACTTTTATTAGTGTGTAGGAAACGAATACTTGGTAGTATATAGTGTATTTGAAACTTCTATAGCCTTGGACTGCCTTTAATGGTTAAAGGGGAAGCTGCTCGCCCTTGATTTGTATAAAACTTTATGACTATCTCTTTGGGATTCATTGTTTGGAAGTACACTTATATTTAAAGCTGTACAATTAATGTTAACGTGCTCGCGAACTTATTTGTTGTTGTAAGATATCTTCCAAATACCTTTCTTTATATCACGTGTCTTTGTTACGTCATTGGACCGATTGTTAGCACGGGAGGCGTGGAGACTGTATAATGAATTTGCTCAGTAATCTTGGAATATTTAATTATTGTAATGTCCAGAATATTGATGCCATAATAGGTGAGCTTGTTTAATATTTGAGTCTTCCACTCTGGTCACTCCAGTCAATATTTATATATTTATGAAATATGCTTGTATATCGAATGTGTCTTTGATTTCCAATAAAATATACTGTCAATCTCTTGTAAACTACCTGACTATCATTTCTCCAGATAAAGGTGGTTGCAGGTACTTTCAACTTAAAATAGTATGTTTCTTTAGTTAAAACTTCAAAATATTATTATTATTATTATTATTATTAGCACCGCGTCTTACTACCCGTTCGGGTTATACGCACTTACGCTAATGTGTAATGGTAGGGTGATTGTGAGATGAAATGGAGGACCTACAGTTTAACGTGGAATCCGAACCACGGTGGAGGCCTGGCATTCCCCACATTCACAAGATGTCTTGTCAGAGGTGAAGGAAGGGTTTGGTAATCAGATAAATCTGTGCCGGGACCGAGGATTGAACCCCAACCACCAGCATTGAAGTCTGACACCTTACCCCTAGACCACCAGGTCACCTAACTTCAAAATAAAAATAAAATATAATCTATACATATTAACATTAGAAAAAAGTGTTTACTTACTCTCTGATAGTAGGGGCTTATAAGATCATTACCGCACTTAAAAAAGTACGACCCCTATCTCTATCTTTAGCTCGTTGTATTCAGTACACTTTATTGCACCTAATATTTACCTTTATCTGGTTGTATACGGCCCAAATAATTACAACATAGTCCTCATCTTGAGCTAGTTCTATCAAACGAACCTCATTATACCTTATCCCTGTCATGAGATAGTTCTAACTAGTCCATCCCATTACACAATTTCCCTATCGTGAGCTAGTTCTAACTAGTCAACCTCATTACACACTATCCCTATCGTGAGCTTGTTCTAACTAGTACACCTCATTACACACTTTCCCTATCGTGAGCTAGTTTTAACTAGTCCATCTCTTATTACACACAATCTCTATCATGAGCTAGTTCTAAATAGTCCACCTCATTACACACTATCCTTATCGTGAGCTAGTTATAACTAGTCCAACTCATTACACACTATCCTTATCGTGAGCTAGTTATAACTAGTCCACCTCATTACACACTATCCTTATCGTGAACTAGTTATAACTAGTCCACCTCATTACACACTATCCTTATCGTGAGCTAGTTATAACTAGTCCACCTCATTACACACTATCCTTATCGTGAGCTAGTTATAACTAGTCCACCTCATTACACACTATCCCTATCGTGAGCTATTTCTAACTAGTCAACCTCATTACACACTATCCATATCATGAGCTAGTTCTATTTAGTACACGTCATTACACAATTTTCCTATCATGAGTTAGTTCTAACTAGTCTACCTTATTACACACTATCCCTATCGTGAGCTAGTTCTAACTAGTCCACCTCATTACACACTATCCCTATCGTGAGCTAGTTCTAACTAGTCCATCTTATTACACACTATCTCTATCATGAGCTAGTTTTAATTAGTCCACCTCATTACACAATATCTCTATCGTGAGCTAGTTCTAATTAGTCCATCTCAAAACACTCTGTGTATATTTTGAGCCAGTTCAATCTCGCCCTCCCCCCTCTCTACATGCAATATCCTTCAGGTCCCTTTTAATTTTATTCTCTCATCTGTGCCTATGTCTCTCATTAGTCTCCTCCTATTTAATTTTATTCCCAATTAAAAATTAAAATATACGAATTAGAATCATATAGGTATTAGTTAAAAACCGAAATTTGATTTTTAATAACATATTGTAATGGATTATAATACAAGTATCTCTCATTATTTCGAGTGATAATTAACGTTTCAGGTAGCGTATAATACGAATGGGTAGTAAAATGTGCTACCAAATAAAAAATAAAATTAAAAATATATCTGACGTTGTACAATCGTTATAAGCTCGTGTGGATAGAAAAAGTTTAGCTGGAATTGGTACATGACGTTACTAGTTCAACACAACTACCATTATAAGTATCACTCAAGAACTGAGGGATCAATGGCTAGCCTAGTCACCCTGTATAATATTCCTTCATCAGTTGCTCGAGCCCACTTGTAATAATAAGGCATCACATTATATTCTCTTCTATTGTATTAAAATATATTACATGAACTAAATGTTTCCAATCCTAAATTACCCTTATAGCCTATTCTGACAAGTCAGAATACAAGACAGTAATAAATGTGTGCATAGGCCTACACCCTTTCTTTGAATATGTTGGTTAATTTTTACTTTCTAATATCATAAGAAAGTATTGTAATCGTATAAAAATCAATCATGAGATTATAAGGAGTATCTAAGGATTATGTGGACATGAACTAAAAAAAGTGCATTTTAAAATTATGCATGTCCTTCTGTCTGTAATTTCCCAGCTACTGATTAATAACGCCTAGATTGATTTTGTTAAATATGATCTTTAGATTTTATAGGAATATACCTAGGAACTATTTTTATTTTGACCATAGCCTTCAGCTAAGGGATGTTTAATAATTACTTTTTTAATTCAATTTTTTTTTAATTAGTTATAATTATTGTCATTAAAATGCAAAAAAACAATATAATATTTATTTTACATGTTCAATAGCATCTTATCATTAGTTTACGGGCAAAATTTCTCTGAAAAGTAGCTTACTGATGGTATTGTTTTTAATAAAAAATATTTTGAAAATGTCACAGAGGATTTTGTCTAAAATGTATATCTGTGGTTTGTGTAATATCAAAAATAAGACCGTATACATGTTTTGGGTGTAACAACTCACTTATGGTCTGTTTACTAATGACTGATTTTCCAAAAGTCAAGAAAAGACCCTAACTTAGATCCAAATGGGTATCTTGGAGGTATTTATCATAACACCTTATATATAGATATTTTTTAGTAAAAATTGGTTCAAGGCTAGTTTACAAAACCCATTTTTTTAAATTCCTTTTTTTTTTTTTAGTAACTCTGGTGATTTGGCTACAAGTGGTTATATTGGGCGTGTTTGGACATGACAAATAACACTGTATAGGCTACTGGTATTTCGGGTAAAAATTTGTGGTCTTCTAATGAATATATATTTTTTAAATGGCTTAAACAGTTATGTTTAAAATTGAAATCTAAGGAGCGCTTGACCCCCAAAATATCAGAATAGCCTATACTTTCTTATTGGATAAAGTTTAGCCAAGGGCAGTTTACTGATGAGATTATTTTGAAAGAAATATATAATTTGATAATGGCTATAACAAGTTGGTTTTAACTGTATAGCTGTGGTTACTGACATTTTTTTATCTTCATTTATATTATTACCATTATTGTTACTAGCATTGCGTCTTACTAACAATTCGGGTTTTACGCACTTCGTTAATGTGTAATGGTAGAGTGATTGTGAAATGAAATGGGGGACCTACAGTTTGACGTGGGATTGGAACCACAATGGAGGCCTGGCATGCTCTCACATTCACAAGATGTCTTGTCAGAGGTGAAGGAAGTGTTTGGTAATCAGATAAATCTGTGCCGGGACCGAGGATTGAACCCCATCACAGAATATGACACCTTACCCCTATACCGCCAAGTCACCATCATCATTTATGAAGTTTCTCATCTAATGCTGCTATGCTTGCCAAAGATATTCAGGAACTGTTGATATCAAAATGTGAAGAACATTAAAATTCATATCCATACTGGAGCCACCATATTTTATTTATTTTAGCAAAAAAATGTAGCCATAAAAACTACAAAATCATTGACCTTTCTCGTGGACCCCCCTATCTCACCTTACATTTTTAACATTTTAAATAATTAGATATATTTGTTTTTCTTATATAAATCATTTTTAGTAAATAACTGGAAGTTAATTTTGGTAAATTTTGTATATTTTTAGAATTGTCCATACTGGTCTTTTAAATATTTATCGTAATACTATTTTACATATTAAAAAAATTTAATGGTAGTTTACTTAAAAGTTGTAGAAAATATTTTGACGTTTATGAAATTGACCAAAAAGTGAAATCAAAATGGGTATCTGGTGATATATTTTCATGATAAATAAGAATAAGTTTTAATTTTCTACAAATTATTAGTAATATTAGGGCAGTTTATTTATTTTTAAAATTTTTGATTTGTTAAAAATATTTGTATGGTATTTTTTAAGTTTATAAATCAAGAGTTTTTATTGTATTTTTTATTGTGATGTGGTTATTTTTATTAGTATAAATTATTTTAAAATAAAAGTAAAACATTCAAAATAGATTTAATTTAACACTATAAATATCTAATTTATTACATTTAATAGAAGATAACTGATGTAGACTTATTTGAGTAATTAATTATCTTTATTATTAACGTCTAGAGTCAGAAATTTAGCATTACAACTTCTCCCACATTTATGAACTGATTTAAACCATTAAGGTATTAATCTTCTCGTCCCAACATGCAGATTTAGAATAAATTGTAAGTTATACCTAATAGGTGTAAATCTGCACAGACATAATACAAAAACTAAGAACTCGTCTATTACAACTGTTTCAGAAATGTAGGAGGAATTGTGGGGAAAAGTTTAGTTTTCTAATATTCATGTATTGATTCTCTAAACATTAGTTTCATTTTCTGAAAATTGAAGAATGACACCTTGACACGGTAATCAAACCCTGGACATTCGGCTTAGTGCGCCAATGCTCTAACCACTGATGATATTTAGATGCAAGTAAGTTCTCACTAAAAAAATATAATAGCTTTGGCTATTTGATTCTTAAACATTGGTTTAAGTTTTATAATTAATTTATTTCCTTATTAACCTTACTAATATGTACAAATTGGCGTTGACTTGGAGATATAGCATTTGGTAAAACTAGTAAAAGTATCAAAGATTGTACAAAGGTCAAAAATAAAGCTAATTAATTTATTTAAAATGGTAAACAGTGTAAATAGGTTAAAAGGCTGAACAGATTTAATCGAGCAGTAAGTAGAAAAAGTTTGTTATCTGAGGGAAAAAATGGTAAAAAAAATGGTAAAAAGTATAAAAGAGCCAAAAAGGGTAAAAATTAATACTATCAATTAATATAAAACATTTAACTACCACTTTTAACTCACCTCTTTCAGCCCGTTTACCCTGTTTGCACTGTTTGACTTTTTTGAACGATTAGCCTTTTTACATCATTTCTTCATTTTCCCTTCTAACCCTTTATGACCTTTAAGCAAATTTTGCCTATTTTACCTTTTTTGGTATTTTTACAATTTTCATTATTTTTATCTCTTTCACTCCTTTTATACTTTTTCCACTTTTTGATCTTTTCTTTGCTTTTAACTTTTTGACCGTCTTACACTTTTTAGTCGCTAGGATATTTTTAATTATTGAATATTTTTTAAATTTGATTAGCTTAACTTTTATTCTTATTTCACCTTTTCCGTTTTTTCACTCTATACACTTTTTCACTTTTACACCTTTTGCATGAAGTACCCAGCTTTGCCAGCGATAAACATTTAGTGTGAAAAGTTAGAAAATTTCAAAATGGCATAAAGGGCAAAAGATAAATCTAATCAAAATATTTTTAAAAGGAAAATCTGAATTAAAGAATAGTCAGAGAAAAGTTGAAAAATAGTAAAAAGAACAAAAGTGTATTAAAAATAAAAAGAATATAAAGGTTGAAAGGAGTATAAGCCAAACTGAAAAAGCAGTGTTTTATAATAGTAGTATAAAATTTTAGCTCTTTTGTTTACCTAGCTTAAATTTTTAAACTCATTATTACCAGATATCATTCAGTTCTAAGGAATGACTATTGACTATTGACTTACTTGTCGAACATCTATCTCATATCAAATCAAAAAGGTTTTTTTCATATTAGTTTTAGAAATCTTGGGTAAGCCCTCACGATCATTTACTGATTCTTAATTTAGAAATTTAGTATAAAACTTTATAGCTAATGGGGGGGTTCTTATGGCCGCCTGACAAGTTTCAATCTTATGTCAGACTTAAAAGTAATTATTTAGGTTTTGGGTATTTGAGAAACACACATTTCACCAGCCCCCTTTCTACTTAGAATTATTTAAAATTGATTTGGTTATTTTAAAAGAGGAAAATTTCCCCAAATTTCAGTTTTATGCCTTATGGAAATTAGTTGTTTCTATTAGTTTTTTAATATGTAAACTGTCCCCCTTTCTAATTAAAAATATGTAATGTTTTCATATGCAATAGAGGTTGCCTTTAGAGGAAATGTAACTGTATTTGTGTCGGGATAGAAGTTGAGAAGAAAATTCATTTCATGTGTAACTTAGAGAAGAAATTCCCTTATCCAAATTGGCTAGATTGATTTAAGGGTTTAACACCAACGGTCAAAAATATATGTCATTAGGTCATACCAAAAAGGGGCTTAATGGAATGCACAATTTGTTTAGCGTTCACAAAACAAGTTGTCAGATCTAGGAAATTTGTGTAATCGTTTGATTTGAGGTGTGGATTAAAAACCCTTTAGAAGCATAGCTTTATTAAATCATTTAGGACTGAGGAATCAAGTATTTAGGACTCAAGACTTTAGGAACTAGACATAGAGGATTTATATTTAAGGAATTAGGGCAATAGGATAGGTAATGAAGAGAGTTACACACAAAGCTAACATCGATTGAGTATCTTGGATTTAGGAAATTTGTTCCAACGTTTGCATTGGATGGAGGTTGGCATTTTTTAGAAGTATAAATGGATGGAGTCATTTAGATTTGAGGAAATAATGGATCATGAACTATACATAGAGGGATTTAGGATATGACATTTATGAGTTAAGGATATAGGATTTAAGCTTGAGGTAACTAGTAATAGAGGATGTACCATTAAGATATATTGTACCAAAGAGTTTCATAATAAATTAGACCAAACATAATATTAAGGTTCACGCACAAGTCAATTACAATATATGAAGTAGCCATTTTATACCTCAAAAAAAAAATGCACATCTTGAGAGTAGCTTACACTAGGCCATATTGCTCTTAAACAAGTCCTGAGATGAACTATAATGGTTTTAATGCATATAATTATCTTTAATCTCGAATACAGAACTAATCCAACGAAAATAGAGGAGCATGTAGGGGGGAGGGAGGGTAAATCTATTCAAACATTTTACATCTTATTTGGCTAAGAACACACCCCATGCAAGTTTCCATATAGGACTAAGAACATTCAATGCCATTCTTCTCTCCTAATTACCACCTTGAACCATTTGTAAACAAAAATTTCAATTTTAAATTCTTATTTAGGTTATCTTTATTTTTTAAGCAGCACATCTTACAACTTATTAGGGCTATACGTACAGTACATGTACTAAATACGCTAATATGATAGAGATAGGGAAGAATGAATTTAGAAGTTTACCCACATTTGTGTTAAGGGGGAATATATAATACTTTAGTGAAGAATACCCTCAGTATACGTGACTTGGACCTAAACTCCGATCTCTCAATAATCGATAGTACTCTAATGTGAGAGTGATGCCTTGGCTTAGAATATTTGACCACCAAAGAAGGCTAATATTGTTTGTATAAAAAGATCACTATATAGCGTAGCGTTACACTTAGCTATACTTTACCTTAGAAAAATTATAATATTCGATAATATGGTGGTCTCTTTGACAAGCGCTAGTTGTCAAGTGAACAATGGCGTTCTTATCGTTGAATTTGGTTTGCAGCCAACAAGAAAGAAAAGTTAATAAATAGCCCCAGCTGAGCTTACATTATTTGTATTATTTCAGTTGTTACCAAATTATCCTTCCTCCACGAAAATGCGGGTGTAATTCTTTCCCCATTCAACCTTACTCATCCTGATAGCGTTAATGAATCCTAAAGGCCGCTACCCACTTACAGGTGTTCCTGTGAGTAAATAGTTAATTTCATTAGATCTACCTGCTCCAGAGCAAACTGCGCAGGCCTACCGGAGCGCATGTGGCAAAGTGCGCAGATGGCTCTGTTCAGTTGTTGCTGCTGCTACAGCTACATCATTCACTAAATAGATAAGTTTCATTCTTTCTTTATAAACCTATCGTTGTACACAACCTTTGGGCCCAAATTGCAATTCATTTAACAGGTCCACATGTGAATTACGTTCTCTTCTGTTGAACCAATCATTACACTACATCTCTCGTTTTACTTTTAAGTTATTGACACTATTTTATCGCTTCTAACAAGTCAACTATCGCCAAAGCATCGCCTGTTGACGCCATTGGTAGCCGACAGACGTCCGTTAAAGAACTTGAACGAGAAAAGAAAAAACTGTGACCTGAATTAGAAAACTGTGACCTGAAGTAGAAAAACTGTATCGTGTGGATACACTAACACATCCAGTATAGCTTTACAGATATACCTGTGCGGTTATATATGCACGTACGTATGCCCTGTACGTGTGTAGCGGCTTTAAGTGGCAAATATACCTAAAATCTGAACTGAAAAAGAGACCCGATAAAAAATTACAACTAATTAGCTCAAAGTAAATATTTTTCTGGTTGCAGTACTGTCTATTATTTATAAAAATATGTATATGCTCGGTCGAGAAGAGTGGTGCGCATGCGTGTATCCATGCGCCTCCACGCGACGGGAAATGATACTAGGGTTGTTATTGTTGTTAAGGCTGTGTGTCTGCCGGCTATGAGACGTGATATCACTCCCCGAGGAAATCAAAACTGTTTCGAGGAAGATGGGCTGGGTCATTAGACCCTCACCACTCTTCATACATCCTAACCCCTTAATACTCATAGCTGATGGTCCACGCTCGACCTCTCAAATTGCGGAAAAACTGCGGAAATTAGCCACTGCAGCTCACTGGAGTATAGTCATTGTCACTATCTAAGCTAGGATTGGCTGCCTAGCATTCAGACTAGAGTGAAATTGTGGTAAAAGTTAAATTTAAAACCACAAACAATATTGGTGTGCTCTTAACATCGATTTTTTTTAGCATCGCGTTTTGCTACCCATTCAAATTTTACGCCTAAATACTGATTACACTAATTAATTAAGGATCAGTAAGGCTTAATTTAGAGAAAATCCACTCGCATTTGAGTGGAGAGAGAGAGAGAAAGAGAGAGTGGAAAACAGTTTAGGTAAAACCAACCTCAGTTCACCTGATTGGGATCAAAACACGATCACTCTGTCTTTGGCAGTCTAGTCCAAAACGAGATAGTGCGTTGGACCATGTGGTCACCGAAGGGGGTAAAAAATGGATTAAATGTGTTGTTTAATTATTCACTTATTATTACAACCTGTTTGGTTTATACACGTAATTACTAAGCTTAAATTTTAGGGATGAGCAAGTTAAAGGTAGGAAAGGTACTTTCACCTTCGTGGAGGTAGATTGTGAAAACATTCAGTAGTAAAAACACTAAATTGATCCAGCTAACCACTCAGCCTTAGTTAAAAATGTTTCAGCTGCATCTCTGGTCGAGAAATAATGATTGGTATGCTTAGACAAATTTCAAAACTAAAAGTGTCAAATCACTGTGAGTATGCCTATGTGAAGAACTAGAAACAATCATACATTTGATTTGAGTGTTGTGAGTACATTTGAAATAATAACTTTAATAGAAATTGTGAATCAATATGTTGAGTTTCATTTGGAAACGGTGTGTAACCCCCCCCCCCCNNNNTCATACCATAAATAAAAGTCAGGTTGATCACAAGAAAGATTTTTTTTTTATTCTAACACAAACAATACTCGAAGAGAGAGGGCGGGACAAGCCCAGCGCTAGGCGCAGATATCAATACAATAAGGCCATAATAAATTATACTGAAATAAATGATTTGGGGCACGACCCCAAGCTCTATGATGGCCGGCTAAGGGACCCACAATCTTAAAATTTATTTAAATTGACCTTGGTACAAATATGTCGTGTATAATAATAATATTTGAAAATAGAAGCAATAACCAGCAGACTAAAAACAATCATAAGATATAGACTGTTCACCATTAGCGACTCTCCAAAAACTAGCGTAGATAACAAAGTGCCCTAGAAAAAGTTTTATCAATACAGCCAATATAAATCCCAAAAAATTGAACCAAGATCCATTATTAAAAAGACGTAAAA
Source organism: Timema douglasi (assembly GCA_901482245.1). Taxonomy (NCBI): domain Eukaryota; kingdom Metazoa; phylum Arthropoda; class Insecta; order Phasmatodea; family Timematidae; genus Timema; species Timema douglasi. Next base: position 72,907 of record CABEEJ010003062.1, on the reverse strand, counting down.
AATCGAGTAACCTAACTGCTAACAAAACTAACAAACTAAGAGCACAGGCTCGCAGCCCCATATTTGAACAACCAAGCACAGATCTATAGAAATTTAACTCCCCAATAATGACAAGTAATACAATAATTCAACATGATTCTACTAAAGTACCCAGAGAGGACAACCTAACAAATACCCCGCATATCAAAATGGCGGTGTTAAAAGTTCCCAATCCACCCGTGAAGCGGACTAGATGTGTTAGCCTATACAATAATTTCTTTAAGTCCAACTGCGCAGCCATGATCTCTAATAAAAATTCCACAGCCTCAATTTAAAATAACGAAAGTTAAATCTTAAGCAGATATCACCGAAACAGTAATTTAGAATCCATCATAAGCCAAACAGAATTTTGATATAAATAAACAAACAAAATCTTATTTGACACTAAGTGTCTCACCTAGAGAATGCGGAATAATGTGTGTCTTGGCTATAGAGTCCTGCCATTATATACACAAAAGTTGAATCACGTGTTCTCACAGCGCGGGAAGCAAGGCAGGGAAAAGGGGAGGAGGGGAGTGCATAGTTCTGGAACACTCTCACACAGTCTGGGTATAATTCAAATCGGGCGCCGTTCAACCGACCGTTAATATCACAACACTGTTGTCGGCGCGCACGGATCTGCACATGTCGATCGTCTCTTGTTTCTCTTTGGGCGAGGCACACCTAGGGGTGGACGTCAAACCACGGTCCATCCACTCAGTTGTAAACAAGTTGAGCCGTGATGTGTACGTAGTGTGGAGCCTCGTTGTAGACCAGCCAAATGGGGACAGAATTGGTGAGCCAAAACAATCCTTTTCATTTCATCTTGTAACAAAGTTACAAGTTCTATAGCTTAAAGTCTGTTATTGTGGCAGTAATCTAGAAGATATGTCTACCCTCTGTCTATATAATTGAAAAAAACATTTTTAATGGTTATAATGTTACGTTGAAAAGTATCATTGGTGAACACCAACGTATTAACTGAGATATTCAAGTATATGCTGATCTCAATTTTCGTTGGATATATGGATCAAGATTTACTGTAAATCAGTGTTTCTAAATTGTTTACCAGGGTGATACTATTTATTCCCCCTCCAATACCAGAGGTTGCCAACAAAAGTCACACGTACCGTACCACTAGTGTCAAATGAATTCATTTTAAGTAACACACCTATATTCATCGTAGAGAAAGTAATGGTACTGTGCACAGCACAGATACTTTTTCTTTAATCTTCAAATATAGACATTTACCAAAGTCTCGTAAAATTTGTGAAACAAAATAATAGACATGGTTTCAAAAACATTCCTCCAGAGAACATACATGTACATACATATATACAACGGAAACATTGAGAAAAGAGTAGTATATCTGTCAACCAAAATACAAAACAATAAATTGGATTTTCTTAAAATTGAGTAAAAAATTACATATTAGCTTATAGATCAGAGACTATTGATACTATAAAAATATATTAAAACAAAATAATTTTATATTTACTAGTGTTATATCATCACAATGATAAATTATTTTGTACCTCTAAGAGTAACCGAAATATAATCAAAACTGGAAATTTATAAATGGGAATAGTACTCTCTAAGTAATTTTCATGGCGAGTGAAGTCTCTACTGCGCACAGTACCATTTAATTTAGTTAGTTATAAACAGAAAAAATGAAGATACATAACACAACGATATAGATTTAGTAAAACATTTAAATCATTTGTGAAATGTGGGTTATGGTAGACCTTGAGCATGGACATAAATAAATGGAGGTCATAATTTTAAAATTATGATTATATTTCCCTTTTATCCACTCTACTATATTTTCTTTTTCACATTTTTTAAAAATTTTGCTTACCCCTTTTTATAGAAAATAGCTAATTAGATATCTTCTTTGTTACCTTATTTTTCTTTTTTGGACTTTTGGCACTTTTACCTGGTAGTTAATAGAAAAATATGTATACAGTGTAATAGTCCGCAAAAATGCAAAAAAGGGTAAAAGGGTGGATATAAAATATAATTAAAAATGGAAAAAAGTTCTAAAAGGTTCAAAAGGCGATATTTTTAAAAATACACAAAATATCAAAAATGTAAAATAAGAAAAAATGGAACAATAAATCAAAGATGGTAAAAAGTACAAAAAATAATAAAATTGACAAAATGAAAATCTATTAAGGTTAGTTAAATGAGGATTAAAAGGGGCTAAGTAGGGGTAACGGGTTCTTAAGGCTACTGAGGGGAGTTTTAGGTGTTAGGGAGTGTTAAATGGAGGATTTAAGGGAAGGTATTATGGACTTTTTGTGTGTTAAGGAGGTTGTATTTGTTAAAGAGGGTTGTGTGTGCTAATTGAGGTTGTGTGTGTGAATGGGGTTAAATGGGTGTTTTAAGATGGAATTAAGGAGCATGTTGGAGGTTGAGAGTTTAAAGAAGGATTTATTATTATTATTATTAGCACCGCGTCTTACTACCCGTTCGGGTTATACGCACTTACGCTAATGTGTAATGGTAGGGTGGTTGTGAGATGAAATGGAGGACCTACAGTTTAACATGGAATCCGAACCACGGTGGAGGCCTGGCACTCCCCACATTTACAAGATGTCTTGTCAGAGGTGAAGGTAGGGTTTGGTAATCAGATAAATCTTTGCCGCGACCGAGGATTGAACCCCGGCCGCCAGCACAGAAGTCTGACACCTTACCCCTAGACCACCAGGTCACCAAGAAGGATTTCCGGTTTGATGATGGGGGAAAATGGGGTGAAGCTAAAAGGGACGTGGGAGTAGATTTTAGTAGGGTTAAAGGAGGGTTGAGTAAGAGGTGGGTTTAGGGTTTCCTTAAGGGTTTGGGAATGTTAAATTGTGTGTTAAAGGGGTATAAAATGCAAATATAATTTTATTTTATAGTTTAACAACTGACTGTAGGGCAGAGGAGAAAAATGATGGAAAGTCCAACTTTGGCTTAAATTGAGTTAATACTTCCATGTGTTGGATCATCAAGAGATATTCCGAATGCACTTAATATTATGGTTTAGAGGGGTGTCTGTGATATTCAATATATTTTTATTATGTTCATTATTTTAAATTTGATAAGTAATAGGTGAGGTCCCTATTAATTTCTATATCCAAAAGTAGCTTTCCTGGTACGTGCGTATTATGTGAATTTTCCACATTCTATGATAAAAATAAATAAAATATTTTGATTATGGTGATTCTTAAACCTTCTTGACAAATATAAAGTATCTTCTACAATAATTTTAAGTAGTTTTTGATATTAGTTTAATAAACTTCAAGATTCTCCAATTAAAAGTTTAAAATATTTAAGAATTATTTAGGTTCTAAGACCAGTTCCACTAAATTCCTGGAAAATTTTAATTTTCTATCGAACTTAAAAGTGTTGTTTTGTGTTAATATATTCACTGTTCCCCTTAACTATACTTCAATTTTAAATTTTGAAATTATCTTCCGTTTTTGATTACTAGGAGACCTATTTTTATACCACTATAGGAAAGAGTTGTTTTTATTAGTTTTGGAACATTTGAACCCCTTAAACCTATTCCAACTTTGAAATCTAAACTTTTAAGATTTGTTTGATTATTTAGACTTTAGAGGTTTTGTATACGTGTCCACCAAATTTAAATTATCTACGTTCCATAGTAAGTTTTGTTTTTCATAGAAACTCCAAGACCCTCGATTCCCGGTACCAGAAGCACTTTATATTTGGTATAAGGCAACACTTCATAGTAAATTTTAAAAAAATTCTAAATGTTTTGTAAATAATTATAAATATTTTGTTTAAAATGCTTATCTGGAAACCGTGCGTTATGAAAAATAACAAATTATAATAGTTTTGGGGCTAGAACTCATTTATGTGTGAATAACTGATTAATGATTTTTCATAAACTTTAAATATTTTAAATATGGCTCTAACGATTTGGTTCCAAATGGGTATGTTGTGAGTAATTGACAAGGAGACTAGCACCGTATATTTGTTTAAGGGGTAAAAACTCATTACCTGTCCTTAATATTGATTTTTTTTTTCAAATCTGAAATTATTTTTAAAATGAACCCAACAATTTGGTTCCAAATAGGAATTTTAAGAATGTTTGACAAGACAGATAGCCCTGTATATTTTTTTGTATAAGAAATTGATAAAGTGTCGTTTACTAATGGTCAATTTTTGAAAAATTATTATTATTCTGATAATAGTTATATATATTTTGCTTTAAATGTACATCACAGGAGTGTTTGAAATCGAACGTGTCAAATAAAATCGTATACCTGTTTTTTGGGGGGAATGTTGCTATGGGTATCTTACGAATAGCGGTTTTACCCTTATGAAAATTAACTATTGAAAACCAATAGTATTTTTGAATACTATTGAATTTTAATAGTATTATAGAATTACTATTGAATTTTAATAGTATTTTAGAATTACTATTTGATTTTAATAGTATTTTAAAAATTACTATTGGATTTTTATAGTATTTTTGAAATTACTATTGAGTTTTAATAATATTTTGTTATTACTATTGAACTTTAATAGTATTTTAAAACCACTCTTGGATTTTAATAGTATTTTATAAATACTTTTGAATTTTAATAGTATTTTAAAAATACTTTTGAATTCTAATAGTATTTTATAAATACTTTTGAATTCTAATAGTAATCTAGAATTACTATTGAATTTCAATCGTACTCTAAAATGACTATAGAGTTTTAATAGTATTTTAAAAT